>JPKY01000138.1:0-60469 GCA_000769265.1 Hapsidospora chrysogenum ATCC 11550
GGGGGGGGGGGGTGTTGCGTTGCGTTGTGTTGTGTTGTGTTCTTCTAGTTTCATATAGGTCCAAGGGGAAGCCAGCCCCCAAGCGTGCGTCGAGTTTTCCATCTGGATCGTTTGCGAGTACAGGCTACAAGGAACGAACATGGCGATCTGAGCCCCTACGTCCTACGGCCCTTGTCTCGACGCTCACGGCTCCTAGCATCGAGGAAATGCCGTCGTCACATTCGGAATCGCAGCTCCCCGGGCTGCCGGGCTACGATCCGGACAACATACAGCCCTGGCTCGTCGAGGTGGTCACCTCCATGACCGTGCTCGCCTTTGTCGCCGTCCTCCTGCGGCTGCTGGCCCGCCGCCTCAAGGGGCAGAAGCTATGGTGGGATGATGGGATTCTCCTGTTTTCCATGGTTCGTCAAACCCCTCTAATAACCTTCCTCTAACCTCCCTCTCCCCCCTCCTCCCAAGACTGCCGGCAGGTCGTGGGCTGACATTGGGGTCTCGGTTCTGGGGCAGGGCTGGAACTTTGTCGTCGTCGGCTTCATCTTCGCCATGTACTCGTGCGGCATGGGCATCCACGCCGACCTCGTGGACCCGGACGACATCGTCATGATGGCCAAGTGGCTGGTGGTGGCCGAGATCCTCTACGCCTTCAACCTCGGGTGGACAAAGCTCAGCCTGCTGCTCATGTACTACCGCATCTTCCGGGTCCCCTACTTCAAGAAGATGGCCTGGGCGGTGGGCGTCTTCGTCATGGCCTGGGTCGTCTGCATCACCTTCCTCTTCATCTTCATCTGCGTCCCCGTCGAGAAGCTGTGGTACCCGCATCTGCCGGGACGGTGCATCAACCAGGTCGGCACCTGGATCGCCAACGCCGCGAGCACCATCCTCACCGACCTCATCATACTGCTCATGCCGCTCCCGCAGATCTGGAAGCTGCAGCTGGCGACTCGGGAAAAGGCTGGTCTCACGGCCGCCTTTAGTCTCGGGTTCTTGTGAGTACCCAGCCAGTCCCGTCCTCTGTGCGAAGGACATAGTCAACGAACATTTTCCTTGTTCGGCGAGGGCATGCATCAACTAACATACATGGGCGTACTACCCTCAGCGTCGTCTTCGCCTCGGCATACCGCACCAGCGTCCTCTTCACCTACAGCGACTCGGACCCGACCTACACCCTCGCCCCGACGGTGGGCTGGACCGCCATCGAGATGTCCGCGGGCATCACCTCCGCCTGCCTCCCCACGCTCCTCCCCGTCGCCAACGCCGTCGCCCGCCGCCTGGGCATCAAATCGCCGCTCAGGGCCAAGCTCCGGCCGGGTGCCAACCCGACCAAGGACGCGTCCACCTACTCGGGCCTGCAGAGCGGCGCCGGCGGCCGCGACGTGCTGGGCGGGACGGGCAAGAGGGGCAACAGCGACAACTTCTACCGGCTCCCCGACGAGACGTACTCGTCGGATGCTGCCGCCCCCCACGGCGCCAGGCGCTCGGCCAGCTCGACGCCGATACAGTCCAAGCTGCGGCCCGATGGCAAGGACTACGAGCACGAGTACACGGTGACGACGAGTCACTCGAAGCCCGAGGAGAGTGAGGATGACATACCGCTGCAGGGGATACGGGTCAAGAAGGCGTTTGAGCGGTCGACGATGAAAAGGTGAATTCAAAAAAAAAAAAAAAAAAAAAAAAAAAAAAAAAAAAAGAGAGAGACGCACACAAGAATGGCTTGTTTGGGTACTTGTTCTTGTTCTTGATACGCGTGTACGTGTAGTGCATGTAGGTAGTTGAGTCCGTGGACAATACTACTACCAGGAATCAACTGAACCACTAATTAGTACCAGTAATCAACTGTCGGATACTACCAAGTACTACCTAGTAGTAATTGATAGTACCTTACTCGTAGGTCAGTAGGCGACCGCGGTATCCGTACATGTAGTAACTTGTTCACTGGGAGTGGTTACTGTCGAGATTGATCGAACTTGGGAAAAAAAAAAAAAAAAAGACAAAAAGTCGCGATATATATAAAAGCCAGACTCGACCAAGGATACCGGCGCACCTAGTGTTGGTGCGGATGGCGGCGATGCATCATTGGATGCGCGGATGTTCCTGGATCTGCATCCTCCCGGTCGCCGATCAATGGAAGCGACATCTCTCGTCCCACCAGCCTGCGATTGGTCCTTGCGACTACCTCCCCCAATGGCGCCGCCTCGCGAACAACATTTGTTATTTAATCTTGCCCGCTTCCCACCCATAGCGCCGTCCCGACCCTGACAAGGACGGGCCCGCAACCGCCGTTAATATAAACCTTCTCTTCTCCATTCCATCACCCCTCCCCCCCTCCCCCTCCCCCCCCCAACCACCGCCGCCGCCGCCCTTGTCGGCTCCGTCTCCCGCAATGGCGATTCCCATGTCGCGATTGGGCGGTCGAGGTACGCTCCCCGAGATCGGGCACCGACCAGGGAGGACCTCATAGGACCAGCAGCTAATGCCTTGGATTGACAGCCCTGCACTCGGGTGACGACGATGAGACTGAGCGCGAGTACGACCGTCTCCGCGATCTCGCCCGCGCCGAGGCCGAAAAGCGCAACTCTTGCTTCGAACGCGTACGACCTCGTCCATCTTCCCGCCGTTCAAGCAGATCCACGTATACGTTACGCACAAGAAGCTGAAGCTGACAACGGGTCCTTTGTGCGGGGAGGTAATAGTCAAAGCGCGCCTACGCAGACGGCGACGGCGCCGCGGCCAAGGACCTCTCCAACCAGGGCAAAGCCCACGACCGCAAGATGGACGAGTACAACGAGCAGGCCGCCGAGTTCATCTTCCGCGCAAACAACGCGCCCGGCCGCGTCGAGCCCGACTGCATAGACCTGCACGGCCTGTATGTCGAGGAGGCGGAGCGCATCCTCGAGAAGCGCATCCGCGCCGACCAGGCCGCGGGGCAGACCCACCTGCGCGCCATCGTGGGCAAGGGCAACCACTCGACGGGGCATGTGCAGAAGATCAGGCCCAAGGTCGAGGAGCTGTGTCGGGAGCTGGGGCTGAGGTACAGGGAGGAGGAGAATGCCGGGAGGATCCTGATCAACCTGCAGGGAGGGGAGCCCTTGGGGCCTGGGGATCATCCGTCTGGCGGTGCGCATCATGGAGCGCAGCAGGCTGGGTATCCGGGGGCGCATCATGGTGGTCACCAGCAACACGGTGGTCATCACCACCAGCAGCAGCAGCAGCAGCAGCAGCAGGACGAGGTTGCGGAGGCTGTGGGAAGGATTCTGCCGCGCGTGCTGCGGAAGCTGGAGAAGCACTGCTGTATCGTCATGTAGGGCCCTCGACTTGTTGGATCTGGCCACTAATTACTTTTTGGATGATACCATTGGATTTTATGCCTGTTGGCAAAGGGCGAGACACTTTGTTCTGTATTGTTAGATATAGACATTACCCAAGATTAGATCTCTCAGGACTAATATTTCAAGAGCATAACTCTACCAAGTACAGATATCAGCGAGTATTGTATACAGTATGTGATGTGAAGAGCACATACCTATGAGGACTTTGTCAGAGACTCTAGGAACTTGGAGACAGGAGACTTAATGGTGTATATCGGCTGATTAGCAGCGCCAGCTCAGACAAGACAAAGTTCTCTCCAAGGGAAGTTTCCGAAAAAAAGACATCTAACTACGAATTACGAATTATTAATTTCAATTACCCTTCTGCTAATATATGCGGGTGGTCATGGCCTATACTGTGATGCGGCCTCTCCTGGTACCGCACTTATACTTTTGCTGTAGCCAAAACTTCATGTCGGGCGGCCGTCGAACAATGGATCTGCGTTCCGCACTTGACGTCGTTTGGATTTCGCTGGTCAACCCCGCGGCACCAGTTATTAAGAACGGGACCTGCGCGGCCATCCATGCGCGGGCGCCTTCCATCCCACAAAAATTGGCGACGTGATGCTTCCTGACGATGCCGGTACGTACGAACTCCCGCATTTACTCCCCCCCCTTCTTCTTCTTCTTCTTCTAATCGAACATTTTGAGTTGTACTGACCGCGACATCTGCGGCGCCTCCAGTTGATCATCGTCACCGGTCTGCCCACCTCGGGCAAGACGACCCGCGCAAAGCAGCTTCATGAGTACCTCGAAAAGCGCGCCGCCGGCTCCAGGTACCGTCTACACTACATATCCGACGACACCCTCTCCATCTCCCGCTCTGTCTACGATCTATCCCCCGACAAGGTGCCGGCGCACACTCGATCCGCGAATGCGTCCGAAAAGGATGCCCGCGCTTCCATATACGGCGCCGTCAAGCGTGTGCTGAGCGACAAGGACATTGTTATCCTCGACGGCCTGAATTACATCAAGGGATGGCGCTACCAGCTCCACTGCGAGGCCAAGGCCGTCAGGACCCCGAGCTGCATCCTGCAGATAGGGTGCCACAAGGACCGCGCGAGGGAGGTCAACGGGGAGCGACTACGGCGAGAGGCGGAAGAAGCGGGCCAACAAGGGACCGCCCCCTCCGAGGAACAACCTGAGGCGTACGAGCCGGATAACTGGGAGAACCTGGTATTTCGCTACGAGGAGCCGAACCCAATGACCAGGTGGGACAGCCCGTTATTTGCGCTCGTCTGGGAGGACAGCCAAGATCAGGCCAGGAGAGTGTTTGACAGTCTCTGGGACGCCATCGCAGGCGAAGGACGCAAGGTTGTCCGTCCCAACCAGGCCACCCAGCAGCGGGGCCGCGACGCGGACGGCGACTACCTCTACATGCTCGACCGCGAGACGCAGGACATCGTCAAGCGGATACTGAACCAGCAGAGCGATGAGGGAGGCGGCCAGGTCAGGATACCCCCGGCGACAACAGAAGGCAGCGGGGAGGATTGCATCGTTGAGCTACCGGCCGGCGGGAAGAAGGTCGGGCTCCCGCAGCTGCAGCGGCTGAGGAGGGCGTTTGTTGGGTTGAATCGCGGCGGGATTGGGCTGGAGGCCGTGGGGAATATGGCCGCCGATGGGATACGGGTGGCCTTTGTTCGGTACCTCAACGATACCTTTGCCCAGGATGAGTCCTAGAAGATTCCTGCAAAGTCCCGGGTAGAAGGTCCCAAGTAATAAAAGCCAAACAGGACAAAGGGCCATCAGAAAGACAGAACACGTTTTTCCACAGCCTGGCCGCAATGTGAATTCAATCCCGTCTGTAATGTCGCGACATGTTTACTCCCGGTGGCAATGGTTTGTAATCAAACAATGGAGCTGCTGGGCAAGATCTAGCTAGATACCCGTAGGCGATGAATAATTGAGATACGAATAACATGCGGCAGACTCAAAAAGGCACCACGGAGGAGCGCGAGGACGGGCTCGTGCAGGTGGTGTGTGCCTGAGCCACAACCCATGTGGTGCCGCTGATGGGTGATGACTCGCGAGGCTGGTGGGTGTTGCGCGGACGCAGGTGCCTGCCCGCCGCCCCCGCCCTGCTAACGTGCCTCTGTGCCTGCCTGCTGCGCTACCTTAGGTGCGCTGGCAGAGAGTACCAGTAGTCCTGTATCCGTACTGATGTCAGGCCGGGTGGAAGCTTCTGCCACTTTCCACAGTGCACGAATTGTTGAGAGGTACCTCGAATTTCTGAGCGCGCGCACCTCATTCTGAAGTACCCCGTCCCTTGCAGCGCGGTGGCGGTCTCATTGATTTTCCGCCCCATCCGGCGATAGCGGTGATATCATTGGCCCAGTGGCCCAAGCGCTCTCTCGCCTCGCCATCATCCTAACCTATGTGCTGCCCGAGAGGACAGCTCAAACCTTCCCGACTTCTCGAAAACATCAACTCTCCAACAACACTTCCCTTCACTTTTTTCGTCCCCGCAAGCTTCACCGAGTCCTCCTTTCTCCTTTCATCATCAACGGGAGGTCCTTGTGCGGCCGGTTTTTCCTTATCTACGCTACGACCCCTAGGTGTCCGTCTTCGGCCACTCTCCGCAGTAACCCCAATCAAAACAGCTACCAGATCCGACGATTCACACCATGGCTCCGCACGAGGAAGAGAAGAAGAAGGTCAACTTGACGTACGTGGTTCCTCCTACCACGGCTTCAGCTTTTCTAGCTGGGGCGCGCGGCTCGCAGACGATGGATAGAAACTGACAACTGTCACAGCGACCCGTCCGGTGCTGACATCAAGCAAGTTCGTCTACCCCCGTGGCCAGATGAATCCTGGGAAGGAGCCAGAGCTAACAGTCTGCGCAGGAAGACGACGTGTCAACTGCTATTCTCAAGAAGAAGAAGAAGCCCAACCAGCTGATGTACGCACTCTACTCGCGCCCGCTGCCCCCCGCCTTCACATGATGCTAACCGGCCGCCAGAGTTACCGATGCCGTCAACGATGACAACAGCATTATCGCCCTGTCCGAGGCGACCATGGACTCCCTGCAGCTCTTCCGCGGCGATACCGTCCTGGTCCGAGGCAAGAAGCGGAAAGACACAGTCCTCATCGTCCTCGCCGACGACGAGCTAGATGACGGCAGCGCCCGCATCAACCGAGTCGTCCGCCACAATCTCCGTGTCAAGCACGGTGACATGATCACCATCCACCCGTGTCCCGACATCAAATATGTAAGCATGAGCGCCCCTGCGTGCCACGTGTGCAGTAGATAGCTAACCTCCCCGCAAGGCCAAGCGAATCGCCGTCCTCCCCATTGCCGACACCGTCGAGGGTATTACCGGCTCACTCTTCGATGTCTTCCTCGCCCCTTACTTCCGCGAGGCGTACCGTCCCGTCCGCCAAGGCGACCTTTTCATAGTCCGCGGAGGTATGAGACAGGTCGAGTTCAAGGTTGTCGAGGTTGATCCTCCCGAGTACGGCATTGTTGCCCAAGACACAGTCATCCACTGCGAAGGTGAACCCATCCAGCGGGACGAGGAGGAGAACAATCTGAACGAGGTTGGATACGATGATATCGGCGGCTGCCGCAAGCAGATGGCCCAGATCAGAGAGATGGTTGAGCTCCCTCTCCGCCACCCCCAGCTCTTCAAGTCGATCGGTATCAAGCCCCCGCGCGGTGTCTTGCTGTACGGTCCTCCCGGTACCGGTAAGACGCTCATGGCTCGCGCCGTGGCCAACGAGACTGGCGCGTTTTTCTTCCTGATCAACGGACCCGAGATTATGTCAAAGATGGCTGGCGAATCCGAGTCGAACCTGCGCAAGGCTTTCGAGGAAGCCGAGAAGAACTCCCCTGCCATCATCTTCATCGACGAGATCGACTCTATCGCTCCGAAGCGTGAGAAGACCAATGGCGAGGTCGAGCGACGTGTTGTCTCCCAGCTCCTCACCCTCATGGATGGCATGAAGGCGCGCTCGAATGTCGTCGTCATGGCCGCTACCAACCGACCCAACTCCATCGATCCCGCCCTGCGACGATTTGGCCGCTTCGACCGTGAGGTCGACATTGGTATCCCCGACCCCACCGGGCGTCTTGAGATCCTTCAGATCCACACCAAGAACATGAAGCTCGGAGACGACGTCGATCTGGAGCAGATTGCCGCCGAGACGCACGGCTACGTCGGTTCTGACGTCGCTGCCCTGTGCTCGGAGGCCGCCATGCAGCAGATTCGCGAGAAGATGGACCTGATCGATCTCGATGAGGATACGATTGACGCCGAGGTCCTCGACTCTCTTGGCGTCACCATGGAGAACTTCCGTTTTGCCCTGGGCGTCAGCAACCCCTCGGCCCTTCGCGAGGTTGCTGTTGTCGAGGTCCCCAACGTCCGATGGGAGGATATCGGTGGTCTGGAGGGCGTCAAGCAGGACCTCCGCGAGAGCGTCCAGTACCCTGTCGACCACCCCGAGAAATTCCTCAAGTTTGGCATGTCCCCCTCGCGTGGTGTCCTCTTCTTCGGTCCTCCTGGTACCGGTAAAACCATGTTGGCCAAGGCTGTTGCCAACGAGTGTGCTGCCAACTTCATCTCTGTCAAGGGACCCGAGCTTCTCAGCATGTGGTTTGGCGAGTCTGAGAGCAACATCCGAGATATCTTCGACAAGGCCCGCGCCGCCGCCCCTTGCGTCGTCTTCCTCGACGAGCTGGACTCTATTGCCAAGGCCCGTGGTGGCTCTGTCGGCGATGCCGGCGGTGCTTCCGACCGTGTTGTCAACCAGCTTCTTACCGGTAAGTATAACGTTATAGTCAAGCTGTCACATAGCAGAAAAGCTGACAAATACCCCAGAAATGGACGGTATGACCTCGAAGAAGAATGTCTTCGTCATTGGCGCCACCAACCGACCTGAGCAGCTCGACCCTGCTCTCTGCCGCCCTGGACGTCTCGACTCCCTCATCTACGTGCCTCTTCCCGACGAGCCTGGCCGTCTCAGCATTCTCAAGGCGCAGCTCCGGAAGACGCCCGTGTCCTCTGACGTCGACCTTGGCTACATCGCTTCCAAGACGCACGGCTTCTCTGGTGCTGATCTGGGCTTCATCGCCCAGCGGGCTGTCAAGATTGCCATTAACCAGGCTATCATGGCCGACATCGAGCGCACCAAGGCGCGTGAGGCCGCTGGCGAGGAGGACATGGAGGTGGACGACGATGCCGAGGACCCTGTCCCTGAGCTTACCAAGGCGCACTTCGAGGAGGCCATGCAGATGGCACGCAGGTCCGTCACCGATGTGGAGATCCGCCGCTATGAGGCCTTTGCCCAGCAGATGAAGAATGCCGGACCTGGTGCCTTCTTCAAGTTCCCTGAGAGTGGCGCCGGCGGCGAGGCTGATGGCAACGGTGGCAACGGTTTCGGCGACGCTGGCAATGATGACGATCTCTACGCCTAAACGGCAGGGCCTGTAGTGGGCGAGTTTTCCAGGGCAAAAGACCTGCGCGTGTCCTTTTGTATTTTACAGTTTTTCCTCGCTCGTACATCAACTTGCACGCAGCTGGTGGATAATTTGTCTCCGTGGAAGGTTTCCGTGGCTGACCTTTTCTTCTTTTTCGGCTGGGAGTTGGTGGGCTTGGTAGAGAGAGGGGCAAAGGGCAATGAAACTTGGAACCCAGCCGTGGCACACAGAGCCTCCAGTGCTTGCCAGAAGCGGCTGTGCCACGAGACACACGAGTCTCGCAGTTGGGGTGGAGATGGGGATTTCTGCGATGTAATCAGGTAGTGAAGGTTTACGAGTTTGATAGACGGTGAACTCGAGTTCTACCAGGTACTATGAGCTGCTAGGGAGTCAAGTTGATTACTACCTTGGTACTATGCAACGAAGCTGGATCACGAGATGATTGTAGATGATGTGGCTGGTTGGCGTGCGTGCTTGTTTGTATATTAACATGATCTACTAGCAGGTAGTTCGTTTGTAACATGGGGGCCGGCCATCATCCCAAATCTTCCACGCCATCTTGGGTCATGATGGCGGTCCCACCACACGCACACGCACACGCGCACGGCGCGCTGTCACCTCTCCGTCTGCTCGCTCACCGCATCACGTCGCGGCGAGCGACACCGTCAGACAGAGCCATTCTCATCAATCTCACACACGGCCTCCAGACTCTCCCTGGTGACGGCCAGAGCCTCGTCAATAACAGACTGTGGCACTGCCAAGGTGGTACCAGCACTATTCCCATTGGCGGTGGTACTACTGCCGTTGGTCTGTTGTTGTTGTTGTTGCTGTTGTTTTGTGGCGGCGGCGGCGGCGGAGGAGGAGGAGGAGGAGGAGGAGGAGGAGGAGGGGTCGCCGTTGGTGGTTGATATGGCGGTGGTGTTGCCGTTGGCGGTCACGGTGGCGGCGAGGCTGGCTTCTGTGCCGCTGCGGACGTCGTCGAGGACGGTGCGGAGGAGGTCGGGGTAGGACGTTACATCGCCGGAGCGGAGGAGGGAGAGGGCGTGGGAGCGGATGGCGGTTGGCCAGTTGGATTGGTGGGCGTTGAGGGCGTGGAGGAGGGCTTCTTGGATTCTGTTTGTTGGTCAGCCAAGGGGGTTTGGTTCTTGTGGTAGAAGCGACGATGGCCGCCCCTTTTTTTTCTCTTTTGGGTTTTGGTTGTGTACCTTGTTACGTGCCCATCGCGGAGGAGGAGCGTGTTGATCTGGGAGCGTAGGTCTGGGTCGAGGGTGGCGGCGGAGTAGGATGCTGCCGACGACGGGACCTTGACGGGCGTTGTGGGTGGTTGCGACATGGTTGCTGGGTGTGAGTGTGTGTGTGTGTGTGTGTGTGTGTGTGTAGGCTGGGCCGCGCAGAATATAGCCGGGTCTTGTTTATGAGGCAGCCTGGCTGTATGAGATGTCGTTTCGCTGCCTGATGTTTGCTTGGCGATGGGAAGCTGCACGGGGAGGGCGGGGAGGGGAGGGTGGGATTGACGGCGGACGATGGCTGGGAGGTTGACGTTAGCGAAGGGCATCCTTGACGTGTGCTGGGTGGCTTTTACCTGGTTGACCTGACGGAGGTAGCAGATGACGGGAGATCCAAGGTGGAGAGGATAGTCTGGGGTTTGGGGGAAGCTCGCTGGATGATGGGTAGTAGTGTGGACTGGATGGTTTGGTTTGTGGCGAGGCTGAGATGGGGAGGCTAGAAGGTACCAGGTATTTTCTGCCAGCACGCAAGGCTGAGCCTGTTTCTGGGGGGGGGGGGGGGGGGNTTTTTTTTTTTTTTTTTTTTTGGGATAACTACAGGATGAATATTTAACAGAATCAAGACAATAGGTAAGAAGAACTGCACCTGGTGGCCCAGTCCAGAAGCCAAAGCTCCAGACGTCGGACGAACCACGACTACGAGGCGGAGCAGCACACAATGCGAACGACAGCCTGAGCGCGATCACGTCTGCGACGAGCTGATCTTCATCCCAATCAAAGCGCGGTCGGGACACGGAAAAGGGTGATACGATACAATGGTAGGCGGAACTAACTGGCGACCCAAGGGTGTGCGCTGCCCACATATACTGGTTGGGCCCTTTGTGTCAGATCTCGAAAATCAACAGCGCACTGTGTTTAGAGGACTATATTCTACATTCCCCAACCGGCCGAGGACTGAGAGTCCCGGAAATCACACGGACCATGTCCCCAGAAGAATACAATACAAATGAAGTGCAGCGGGGAGTTCACGCCCACAGCTCGCACAACGGGCCTTTGTATCCTCGGACAGGATCCCAGTCCGGCACGGGCACATGCTCAGCCTCCTGGCGGAGCTCCCCACACCTCGACTCGTCCCTGCAGAACTCGTTCTTCCATTTCGGCGAGCCCTTTGTTTCGTCCCAAGTGTGAGCCTCAGCCTCCGTCACTACTACCTAGTTGATTTGATATTACACCGCGCGGGTAGGGGATGTAACCTACCTTGGGGTAGACGCCAATGTAGCGATAGTCGCCGCCGAAGCCCCTGGAGCAGTGCGAGACGCCGGCGGGCAGGATGATGGCGTCGCCTGCGCTCACGGATACCTTCTGGCCCTTTGTCTCATCTTCGAGGGGTCCCACGCCGATGAGTAGCGTTGATGAGCCTTGGAAGACGGCTGCGAAAGGTTAGAAAGCCCCGTGCATCAGAGGAAAAAAAGGGGGTGGGTGTGGCGGGGGAGGGACGGGCTGTACCATAGCACTCGTGCGTGTTTGGGTGAAAGTGGTGGCGGGAGATAGCTCCCCAGGTTCCCTGGTGGCCTCGATTGTTAGACGCGGCCCCGTCTCGAGGAGGTGCCCTTTTCAATTTGGTCATGTTACCCCGTGAAACCACTCGTTCTTCTCCAGGAACTGCTTGGCCGTCTCCTCGGAGTGCGGGTGCGGCAGCACGTTTCGGTACAGGAGGACCGGCAGTCTACTGTTGGGTACGAACGAGGTTTGCGAGCAGTAGTAGACCTCGGGATTGGGAGCCATGGTGTAGGATTGGGGCTGTTTCAGTGACTGAATGACATGCGCACCGGATGGGTGTAAGTGTGTTGATGATACCTATGGGGTTGGAGGATGAGACGGTGGATATGCCGTTTATTTATATATAATAGTACTCTCGTCGTCAGTAGCACAATGAGGTAAGTGCTATAAGGAACTATACCTACCTGAAGTAGGTGACGGCACGAAGTAATACGATCCGGTGACCTCATGAAAAGTTACTTACCTGTACTACCTCTACTAGTAACCTACTACGTAGGTAATAACGTCACGAACCCGAGTTTACTCCGTTCGTCCTTGGGCTTCGCTTGTCTCCCGCATCCGACATCGGACACACAGAGGGCAGCAACTCGAGGCGTAATTATCCAGGCGCGAATGCAGCTTGTACGAGATATGTGCTATTAGAGCCAGTATTAATTAGTATGTACTTAGGGTTAAAACGGCAACTACAGTCACCCGCGACTTCACATGACTCCCGCGTCCACTTGTCCTCTAAGCCGTTAGTTATTTCCAGGCACAGGTGCCCATCCCACCCTAAGAGGTATCCATCACATTCATTCCGTCATTATTATCATCTTGATTAGTACTAAGTAGTAGGTACGTATACGTACTCGTACTGTATGCGGGCGCTCTTCAGGAAATAGTTATCCTCCTCCTCACCCCGCCCCACCCCCCGCCTCCAGTTTCCATCATCTCCCCATTCCACGAATAGGGGTGTCTTTTCTCTTACAAATGCTCAGCTAGAGGCTGTATAGATGATAATGGCATCATTATTACCACAAGGGTAGTCCACGAGCACTTCCACGTGTGTCCAGGGAGCCCTCATCCCGATATACCACAACATCTACCCTTCTTCTTCTTCTTCTACTACTGCATGTAAGTTCTCCATTACGGTCCAAGTCAGTGGGGCGTTTCCCCCAAAGCGTAATACATCCCCATGCGACTCTCTCCTCTGAAAGGAGATTACGAGAGTCTGTTGGCGCTGGAGATCGTGTCCAGTACATGTACCTTGTACGATGCACGGCGCACCCCGACGTCGGCGCTTCCCAATCAGGTAATTTTCCAACGGGCACCCACTTCTTCCTCCACGTTCTAGAACAACCGCGCTGCAGCACGGACCGAGCCTCATGCATAAGTATACTATAGCGCATTGCTACCCCAGATTTCGCATTTCTAGATGGTATTTCCCAGGAAAAAAAAAGGCATTCTCGGCATCTTGAATCCCATGAGTGATGGGGCTACGATATCACCTGCGGGGCCCTGCCCCGTCTCTGCTCTCTTGTCTTCGGCAGTCACTCCTATTGCTGGCTTCTTCGATACCACTGTTGGAGAAGCTGGCCTCCCCCCCCAGGTTCTCCTATGCTGCACCTCGTTTATAGGGGATTCTTCTCGCCCCAAGTGTACTGTAACTGGTCTAGGTGGAGTTTGGTATTTGCCAGTTGGTTTTGGTCGTGGGCCAGAGCCGCCCCTGACGAGGAATGATGCCGAAATACCACGTTGTTTACCTGCCATGTGTCTCTCCAGTACTTGCTACATCTTCTCGGATCAGGTCACTTTCTCTGTCGGTATTCTTCGTTTTAGTTGTTGTGGGATTATTCGCCCTTGTGGTATCTTGCCAATCAACCCGGCGGCATGAATGGCCGGTACAGTACTTACATACATCCCCATGTTGCCTGTGCACAAAGCCTGGCAAACTTCTCAATGCGAGTACATTACTATTATGTACTGGATCTTGGAAGTGTCTCGAATAATTAGTGTGTATGACAGTTTGGTCAGGTTCGCCGGTCTCTTCGCTGGCGCTGCCCACTGTTTTGACCAACGCGTTGCACTACAAGGGAGAGGGGGGGCAGGGTCGATGAGACCAGCGGCCAAGTTTCAAGGATCAGTAGCGACTTTGCCACTCGCAACGAGGTCCCGCGACAATTCTGGCTTCTTCAAGGTCTAGGCCTAATACTAGATGGACCAAAGACGAAAGTCCGCACCTGTGCGGGGACGTGGGTGTTGTAATGTTTACCACCGAGCTCTCGTGTAAGCGGAATCCCGCTCTATCCTAGATCACTCCTCGGTTTTTTATTTATACATGAAGTTGCACTTTATGTACCCATCCAGGCCTTAAAAACTAGTCATGACACATATCCCTGCCGACCCGCGTTCTGACTTTGCAGTTTATTGACAGTTGATGCGGTCTAGGGAGTGAAACTCGGACCCCTTGGCCCCAACTAGCCTCTACTCTATTCCTCCCATCCCTCTTAGGAGCCCAGAATTTCATAGAATACACCTGCTCGACACATATACACACGTCTATCATACCTTTGACAGACAAATCACCAGTTTCTCCTCCACGAACTCTCTTGTACCGATCCCTAGACTATTCCCCCACCCCTCTCCCCCGTAAAAACACTCCTTTGGCCAACCCTTCGGGGGTATCTCCGCCTTCATCCAAGTAGGACAGATTCACGGATAGCCTTCGCAGGCTCTTATCCATCATCTTGCTATTTTCTTGTCAGCCGCCTTTAACAACGGATCCATACGTAAAGCGACCTGCCACTCTTATCCACGGGCTTCTAGTCGCACACATGGCGGCAATGGCTTACAAGCTATGGCAACTAAGATGGGACAATAGAACCGCGCATTCCCATTAAAAGCAGCTAGAGTGCTTCAACTATCACTGTCATATGTTGAAAGCTCTGTATAGTTCTTCGTAACTGCTTGTCACTGACAGTCTCTTGTCGAGGTTGAGCTCTCCGTGTACTGGAAACTGAGCTACCCTACACCACGTCCTTTACGAGCCCGGGCCCAAAGTACTTACACGGACGCCTACTCGCCCACTCTCGGTGTTCGAGGGAACAAGCCAGAGTCAATTATTTTTTAAACGGCGAGGGTTATGATATAGCGCGGCTGATGCTCTTCGATATCCCGTGGCGTTGATGTTGTCTAATTCTGTCGTCCTCGCTCTACCTCTTATGTCCTCTTGGTGAATATTCCCCGTTCTTGACCTCAATGGTGCTGTGATATCGGTGCACTTACTGCCAAACGAGCCAATACTAGCTGCTAGTCAATTTCCACGGACATCTACCAAAGTCCGACTTCGCTCATGCTTCTCCGTACCTGGTACCAGTACAAAGAACATTCGAGGGGGACACGGCGGCGACCACCGTGCGTGCCGTCTATCGACCTGGAGCAGTTGGTGGAAACCCCCCACAGTGGAACGCAGCAAGGAGGTCCGGGCAAAAAGAAATACACGTCACACGGGGCATATCACACCGTCTGGTCCCGCGGCCCGGGCCGCTGGGAACCTGCTGTGCCTCCCATGCCGGACAGGCTGCTACATGGGGATGTACACCGAAGTACGGACTACTGTATCATGTATCCGCTTGTACTTTCTTCCTAGACTGGCTGTCAGCTTCGCCTCCGCGCGTGGTTACGGGGGGTCCGCCTTTCCCCCCCCACCGGGCGGATGGCCCATGTACCCTTCCTCACCGACACATCATCGCCGGGCCTCACAGACTTGACCACGTCATTAGTTCCCTTGCGGCCCGGGGAGGAACTTGCGCGTCACATGAGTCGTCGAGGCCGCGGGATGACATCCGGAGGCCGGGCTGTTGCTCTTCTCGAGGCCCTTATTATGCGGTGGCTGCTTATCGACCTAGTGCTAATAAGAGCGAGAGGCGCCAGCCGCAGCAGTAGCAATGATGACCGATCATAGAAGCGCGATGGCGGGGCTTGAGTTAAGCGGTGAGGATAATGCTGGCCGAAGAAACTAGGGTCAAAGAAAAGGGGGGAATGGAAATAATACAATAATACTCGGTTAGTATCGTAGTTGCTCTCGTCCAAGGGTTCTGGCTTCCATCCGCTTGGCTGAATGTCGCACCACCCCTTGAGACTGAACTGGCCGCCCCTGTCCACCCTACGGACCGTACAGGGCAACAGCTTCGGGCGCCCATCGGCAGAATAACCAAAGTCGAGACACGGTCGAATTCCATTGATTGTTTCGCTTGATGAGCGGTCGCCATTTCCGGTGTCGGGAAACTCTTTACATACTGCAGGGACTCGTGGTGCGGTTTCAGGAAGCATGGTTCCGGCAAGCCGCAGTTTGGACAGGAACTGTAAAGAGGCTGAAATGACAGTCCCGGTAGATAGGCCGCAATTAGCCAGCGCATTGATTAGTCCCAATCCAATGCCGGAGGACATCCCCTAAGGCCCGAAAATTGAGAAATGAAGGTAAAACCTAATACCTACCACAGGTTGGTACGGCAGGGTCCTAGACGGTTCGGTGTGGAAAGTCGCGGTACCTGTAGGCTGCACGCCCGGCCGGCTCATTTGCTGAGTGTTTGGTCAATAAAGTAAAATAATAATTAGCCCTCCAAAAATCCCGTCCGAAACTGTACGGGCGATGAAGCTCATGCCCCTCCTAACACTGAATGAAGCTTGCCGTCGATTGAGCAGAGGGATCGGCGGGCGCAATGACGGCCTTGGGGTCAATGCGCTTTACGTTATTCCTCCAAGTCCTCCCCAGAAAACGTGGGTATCTTGGCGCCTGGCACCTAACCCCTTCTGGACTTTTTTCTTCTTTCTCGTGTTCCAACTTTTCTTTTTCTTCTTTCTTTGCAGGAATTCTTGCTGGAGCTGTCCGTGAACAGGGGAAGCTGGTTGAGGACGACCTGCGATCAGCGTGTTCAGTCCCCCCCAGAGAGAAGAGACAACAAGAAATCACCGTCGGAGGCGGGGGACTCTGACTGAAAAGCAAGCAGCGACTCAAGCACGTAACCCACCTTGCTCGGCCTAGCAACCATCCCCTACTGTAGACTCAAAGTTACCACCACATACGTGACTTGCTGCGTCAGGCATCATCGGAATGTGATACGCTAGATTTAGTCTTGACAGCAACGTGTATGAGTAATTCTTTCCGCTAGCATCCATGGCCCATCAGCCAAAGAGCCGATGTCGAGAGGGGCAATAGTAATAGGTTGCTTCCCAGTTAGTCTTGTTTTGCCAGCCACATCACCATGCTTCTGAGTTCACAACTGTGATACCTCATGGCGAGGAGAAGCCTTGATCAGTCATCGGTAAGATGCGATTGGTGATACCTGCGCTCATGCCTTGGGCTTAGCCTTGGAAGGATGCCCAAGGAATGGACTCCAACGAAGCAGGCAAGGCCCGTGCCAACCGAGACGTAGCACAGTGCTCTAGAGGCCCACGTCAGCTTGTCTGACTTTTGGATTGAATGTCCGTATCTACACGGCTTGTGGGGCACCCTGTTGGGAAATGGGGATGCCTTCCAGCGTGGTAGTCTTGCAAAATGGATGCACTGCTATTGATGAAGCTGACAGATGTCTCGAGGAGGGTAGGGCAGCGTTGCGGGAAAGGCTGCCTGACAGCCTATCGGTCTTTCCATAGCATGTCCATCTCAAAAGCTGGCCATATGAAGCCAATAGCGTGTAGGTGGCTTGTCAGAGCAGACAAGAGCAAGCCCAAGGAGGCGTGGCGGGCGATGCACCTTCCATGTCCAACTCCGAGGACGGATCGCCAATAGAAGAAGACACGTTGCTCTGATGGCTTCACTGCGAGGAAATCCTGGACTAGGGGTTGTCGAGCCCTGCGATCTCGACAAGGAAGTCTTCGGGGTCCGGGGTTGGGGCCCCGCCGCCCCCGCGGATGCCACGCGGGACCCATAAGCCCAAGAGGGAAACTCGGTGAGATGAGCCCTTTGGCTCGATGGTTATGAGTCGTCAGAATTGGGGCTTCGGGGCTGCGTTTGATATATGAGATTGAGGGGCCCTGCTGCTGCAGAGCTTGACCGGTCCCGGCCTGAGTGGCGGTGACGGGAAAACTTTGGCTGATAGCTGATGCTGGCCCAGGCCCCTGTTGCCGCAGGCTTCTTCCGTTGCCGCACCAAGCAAAAGGACGTGTTAGGATGATATTGGTGACTGCGTGTACTGTATTTCGACTAAGCGCGAAGCATGTCGAAAGAGGAGCGGAGGTTCTCAGGCGCGGGAAGGATTCACCGCCCGCTGAGGGGAGGGCGGGATGGCAGCGGAACCCATGGGGCCAGCGTCAAGCGGGCCGAGGTCTCCTTGAAGGGGCGTCTCCTGGATGGCGGGTGGTCTGGGATGCCGTGTCTTGATGTCGTCGAGTCGCGATGGCTGGTTGTCTTGCGGTCGTTGATACTGCCGCGGGTGGTGGTGTGGTGGTAACGCCTGTGGTGGGTGGTGCATTGGAGGAGTTGGACAATTTGCTCCTTCGAGGTGATGTGGTGGGTAAGGCCAGGTACCCAAGGTACCACCTACGTACGTACGACGACACCTGCTCCATGGAAATGCATCAGCGGGAAATGCCTTACCCCATCATCGCGATTTGGGTCGTACCTTCCCACTGACCAGCCGGTCGGTTTGCATGCGGGAAGGAGCAAGCTCGTAATCACCTACCTACTGTACTACCATAGTACATGTAGGTGCTGCGTCACGTCACCCAAGGTAACCTGGTCTCGTACCGCCCGTCTTCCAGCTCGCTCACGTCGTCATCGCGCACGGGCACAAGAACTGGACACGGCAACTGGACACCGCTACTCGAGACCATGCCATCGACTCGTACTGGTCTACGAACGGTTGCCCGGCACCATCCTCGTGCAACTCAATCTGCGCGGCCGCAGATGCCTGGAGAGAGAGCCGCAACGGCGATCCGTTCTCGAACTCGTCGACCGTTCGATCTGGCGCCTAGGGGCCCCGGAAGTGCGCAGACGCGGGGCTGTCATACGGGTTACGCAGCACAAAAGTATTCCGTACCTGGTCGGTATCTAATGTCATTGTCCTGCGTGATCCGCGTTCAATTCTCATGTAAGTCGCCGACAGTGGCACGCATAGCCGCGTCGTCGGTGACGGACCCCAGTCCTGACCCTTTCCTTGTTGTACTTGGCTTCAGCCTTGCAGACTCGGGTTCTCCACAGCAACACATGGTCATCCGAGGGAGACTCTGCTCTAAAACTAGTATGCCAATGGCTAAGAGAACACCCGCTAGAAAATCTGTTCTTGTCAGATGACAATCTCGGCAGATGCGCGTTGGCGATCGCTCCATCCTTGGCCAGTGGCTGGCCTAATCGGAGATCTGAGGCCCGAGGATGAACGGGAGGTAAGGGTTCAGGTCCCACCCATGATATGCGTACTTTGTTGTACTGCGTCTCATGCCTGGAGCCGACCGCCACTATGTAGCGGCCCGGTGCTCGTGGCTTCCATGCTCCTTATGCCATCTGACTGGTGCCCGACGCGGCAGCCCACTTGACCCCAGCCCTCCGTGACGGCTCTATGCTTTTCGACCCTGCTACATCCGCATCGGCTGACGCTGTGTATGTGACAGCCGTGAGGCCGAGCCCCGGCTCCGCTACTCGTACCGACTCCTCGGCGTCTAGAGGCGAGATGGGTTTGTGTTATACATCGACGTCGAAATACCGGGACAGCCAGCAAGTTACTGAGATGTACGGTACCACTCGGCCCTAGGCGACTCGATACTGAGCTGTGAACTGGCTAGTGATTTGCATCCATCAAGAGGGTCTTCATGCAGCCAGGCTTGCCCGCAGGGCGGTGAGGGCGAAACCGCCACTAATAATTACCATGTACTGTCAAGTACCCCCGTGGCCGGCCGGCCGGCGTGGTCCGTGTCAGAGCTGCTGGGGAACTGCAGGACTACGGCAAGCGGCGAAGGACGGAGATGCCAGCCGGGGCTCAAGCACGACCGTTATTGCTGCTGTGAAGCTCAGCAATGCGGCAGAAGCAAGGAATCGGATTGGTCGTTGGCACTCCCGTCCGAGGATACTAGGCAACGTGCCGTCCATGCTAGGGCAAAATCGTGCAGCAGCTCGGCTCGTTCGGTCTTTATTATTCCCACCATGAATGATGGCGGTGGCCTCGATACCGCCAGAGTACTGCCGGGTGGCACATCACCATTCGCCAATGCCCGTCCTCGGGATATTGTTGTCTCTTCTCTCACCAGTGCTGGATATCTGCAGCGGCTCTCATCATTGATGTGGACCCGCTTGAATCAACGAGACGAAACACGACACGTCCAGTCAGAACGAACTGGCTGTGGTTGTGGTCGCCGGAATCGTGGCTAACCTGGAGCATTCACCTCGGGCCAGCGCACCTCGCTACCCGACTCTTATGTAACAAGCATGGGTTTGTACACGAGACGACAAGAAGAAGGCGCATCAACGAATTGCATCTTATAAAAGAGGATGCATCCTGTCGACGCAGCGCGGGACACAGAGAGGCATGTAAGTGACGGATACACTGCGTACTCCGTACATACATACATACGAGCAGGCGTGGAGTTTGGTTGGTGGTTTGGGGCTTGATACCTACCACATTACCACCCCATGCTTGGTTGCCGCATGGCCAAGCTTTCAAGCGTGTCTAGATGGCTGTATGACTGTATGCAGACGCAAGGTAGGTAAGTATGCACGGGTAGGTACACGCCCCATACATGGTTCGAGATGGGCATTTGATTCGGCTGTGGAGAGGTTGAAATCGTGGACGGGAGGATGCGGTATTACCTAGGTCGCCAGCAAGCCCGTTGGCTTTTCCACCCGTGGCACCATTCGAGCCGTCGATTAATATACGGCGTCCCGATTATTCGGGCTATTGCCGACGCAAGTATCATGCAGCTGCCGACTCACCCAAGTAGCTATGGCTGGATCTTGCTTGATCTTGGCGGCTACCGGGTACCGCCCTGTCTGATCCCTACTATGACCTCGATTCTCCCTCACCACCTAGGTGATGTGGTCCAGGTCGCGGCGGACAAGCAAGAAGGGCGATTGCCACTGCGCCGAGCCGAGACAGAGCGGACAGGGTCGTTGATTCAGCAAAAACCGCAGGCGGCGGGTTAAATAGAGACTGGACGGACGACAACCGGTTGAAGCTGATCCTAACCTCCCGTGCGTCTTCTTTCTGTCAGTGGAGATACGCAGGTCTTTGCCCTCAGCTTGACGAATGCAAGAACGTGATTGCTTGCCGTGGCTGGCTTTTGCTCTGTCGGTCAAACACGCGCTCCATTTGCGGTTCGTTTTCGGGTCTCTCGGTCTTCCCGGCGGGCAAGGCGGCCACCAAGACAAGTCAAACGGCGAGACGGGTGGTACGTCAAAATCGATCAATTCATATCACGGGACAGGCCAGCCAGCCGCGTGGGCTCCTCGCCACCGTCTGCTCTGGCCAGCCAGCTTGTCTCGGATAGTCAGCATCACGAGGAGTCGCAGGAGGTCAGGCTGACGGGGAACAAAGCCCCACCATAACGGGGCCAGTTCGCGGCGACAGCACGGGCCAGCACCGCAGCAGCATATTGGCAAAGCTCGTGTTGGATGTGAATGCAGTGTGGAAAGGCGGACAAAGCAAAAGGAAGCTGCAAGGTAGGCAAGTTCTGGACTTTCGCGGATCCGTAAATCCTCCCTCTGATTTCCAGTTTCTATTCGTGGCGCTGGCGTGTCCAGTGGAAAAGTCCCGGATGGCTGTGCGACCAAGACGTTGACCAACAAGGGTACAGGACATTGAATCCTGAGATCCATCGCGACTCCACAAAAGGGACGCGCCTGCCGGAGGAGGGAGCCTGCCGACTCGTGTGAGCAATTGGAGAACAAAGGGATTGGCTGGCGAGGGCTGTCGGCCTTTTGCCACTGAAGCAATCACCTGCATTGGACTCGAGACACTGTCGGGTCGCGAGGTGTGCAACAAGCCACACACACACACGACCACACCACCATCCATCATCGACACGGCGCCCAGCCGGCCGACATTGAAACAGGCAATGACCCAGCTGGCGACGGGCAGCGGCTAGACGAGAATACGATCTCGGGCCTGCAAGAAGCGGTAGTACTCAGCACTGCCGCCAGCAGTTCGTCAGGCAGCTGTCCCCCTCCAGGCCAGGCGGGGAAAATGGGGACAGCGACGACGAGCCTATTGGTGATCAAGAGGTACATGGGACTCGCAGCAGCCTGGTGGTAGCACTAGCCAGAATCGCGCCCAAGGCGTCGACGTAAACTCTGGAGCACGGATCTCGTGGCCGGGTCTGGTCTGGTGGCGGTTTCGTCGTTCGTCCCTCCAGAGGGATTGCTGTCGAGATTGGGCCGCCGTTTCGCCCCGTGGCCGGTGCCTGCTGCAGGGACCCTGCTGGAGAAGATTGAGGCGACGGATCTTGAGCTGAAAGCAAAGAGTTCGAAAGCTGCACCCGACTCGTCGAAAGTTGGGAGATATTCACGGCGCACAGCAGAAGCTCTCTCTCCGTCACCACCCATTGCAGCGCAGGCTGCGGCCGTGAAAGGCCGTGCGGGTACGGGGTACCGACAACGACCCAGAGTCCTCACAACACCCATCAGAGCCCACTCCACCCACACCCGCAGAGACCCCTGCAGCCAATCGCAGGCGTGGACCGACCCCGACAAGGGACTCGAGGACTCGATTCATCGAAAAGTTGTTGGAGTGGACTCGACATTGGTGCAGCATCGATCCCAGATCAGATCAGGTCGCATCAGATCAGGGCATCGCACAGCACCAGCAGCGCCCATTGCATTTGGAGCACCACAAAAAGGAAGCACCGCACAGGAGCTGGGACACCGGGCCGAGTAAGGTACGACTACGCCGGCGACCTGGTCTGGCCACTCTGGGTACGCCAGATTCCATTGTTGCTCCTGAAGTCACACGCGCGCACGCCCTGGACTCTATTCTAGTACGAGTAGTAGCTCAGTACGTGGAGCTCTCAAACTCTCCAACGCGTGGGTGGCTTGCAGGTTCCCATTCTGGCGACTTCGGTGCAGCACAGGGCGCCAGACGGACACTTGCGCCCTTGCAGGTCAGTGCCAGGGCCCAGGGGTAGTGCTAAGAAACGGATAGAGTTGAGGTGGGCTTGTCTGTCGGCGCCCACTCCATTGCGGGGCAGCCTCTCCGAGTCGCATTTTCGCCGTCAGCGGACCTCACCTACCTGCGCCTGCAGCAGGACCCGGCCGGCGACCATCAGTACGAGTACGGAGTACCTCCGTACCTTATCTGGGCTGTATCCGTGCCCCGGACGGACGTACGAGGAGAGTCGGAGGCCCAGGATCAGCCTGCGGCGTCGGACCCCACTGGCCATACTACGAAGTACCTGGTACCAATACGGAGTACCTCTCTAGGTACCAGTACTTGCCCAGGTCGGCTACCTTACGTTCCCACGGTCCCACCATCATCGCCATTACCGTCGAGGCTGCACCCGCACCCACCACACCGGGACAGCCACTCACGACTGAACTAGTACTAGTACTACTTAGTACTACCTACTAGCACTTGCCTCGTGCCCTCGGTCCAGCCGTCATCCATCAGGAATAGTTTATTTTTCGTGGTCTCGTGGCATCATATTATACCAGGCAAGTAGAGGACATTCGTTTCCTTTTGGCGTCTCTTTCATTCGATTTCGTTGCCGTTGCCACATCCACCCCATTCTCGACTAGGACGGACGTACTTACTCAGTTACTTGAGTACTTACCTGAAGTATTTGCACACACCGGCACCTTCACGTTTTAGCTGTTCAAGGTTCGGAGGTACCTCAGTGAGCCTTTGACCTTTGTGCTCTTTCGGTCTTCACCCTCTCCGAATCGCTATTACCGCACCCCCTTGCTGTCACTGCCAGCGCTGCCCCTCCAACACCACCACCACCACTACGCTACCTACTACACGTACACTACTACCTGGGTAGTACTACTAGGTACTGAGTACCTTACCTGCCTGGCACGGCCCCCAACGCCGGTCGGCGTCTTCTTCTCCCTCTCCAACTTTTGATTTCCGACCTTCTCCATCTTCCTCACTTCCTTCTTCACCTCCGCCCTCCGCCCTCCGCTTCCGCCTCCGACCCCGTCTATCGTTTTCTTGCCCTCCCGCGGCGGGCCCTTCGCAGCACTCGTTTCTCGCCCTCTATCAATTGCCATCGCAAGGGCAATGGTTCAATCCCGGTGATTGCCTTCCTATCACTCGCTTGTACGTCATCGCGTGCTGCCACTCCTCTCCGTCCAGCTCTGGGCCGCCTGCCCGCTCAAGTCATACCAATCTCTCCGGCTTCCTCTCACGCTCCACCTGCTTTTCTGCACATCACCTTCCCTGGACCGTTCCCCCGATCCGTCGTTTCCTCCATCGATTCACATCTCCAGCGGCGGAACCAATGCCACCGAGCCACCTCAGCAACTCCCTAGTCGAGTCTTCAATTCCCGAGCCCGAGCCCGAGCTTTCCGCCTTCTGAGCCGCCCCCGTTGCTTCCGCTCCTGTGTCACCTTTCACAGCATGATGAATTTCAAAGCTTACATCTTCTTGGCTAACATTTACTTGCGTCAGTTAGCCCGCCATGGTCGCCGTGCGGCGGACCCGGTCCACTCTGCAACTGCAGGATGGCTCAGGCGACCCCATCTCCTCCCTTTCCGAACCCGGCCTGGTCGACCGCGTCCTCCGCGAGACGCAATACCTCTACGCTCTAGTCTTGCTCTTGACATTCGTGTCGTTTGCCGCGTGGTACAGCGTATACAATGCCAAGAAGGAGGATGATATCATCCAATCGCAGGTCAAAGGGCCTGGGGGCAAGCCCTTGCCCATCACCAAGCGCAAGAAGAAGGACGGCGGCGAACGCAAGTTTGGCCCGGCTTTTGGCCGTGCCGCGAAGAATGTCTTTCGCTACCTTGCCGCCGTCATCTTCCTCTCGTACGTCGGCAGCGGCGTCTCGATGATCGTTCACGCCTTCAAGTACGAAGACCCGTACAAGTGGTCGAGGGAAGGCCTCCCGTGGGCTGGCGAGTGGAGTGTGGTACGTGGTTCTCAACCATCAGCCTCCTGCATCAAGAGGAACATGGAGCTTCATTTTGCCCTGTGGAACCGTCAAAGCTAACTGCTGGGGAACCTCTAGGTCCATGTCACCGGCTCGACCTTCTTTTACCTCTACATCTTCGTCTCACTCTTCGACTGGCGGAAGGGACCCAACGTCGTTCACCTCCTCGTCTGGATACTGGGCTTTATCGGCGAGCTGACAATCTCCGTCTCGACTTTCATTGCCGCCGCGGACTGCCATTTCATGCGCGCTGTCCGAGCCCTCGACGACGACAAACGCGACAAAGAGAGCTGTGTGGATTCCTGGACAAAGATCGACCTGGTCCTATACTTTGTCCGCATTCTGCATCTGCTCGGCTTGATATCCGTCTTCTCCATCGCCTGGATAAACAAGGTCTGCCGCAGGCCCGACTTCAAGGTTGAGAACGGATCGGCTGGTGAATCAACACCTTTGCTTAACGGACACCGAAGGTCGTACGACACCCAGAGTACGGGCGGCAGCGGCGGCCCGGAACGACGGAGACGCGGGCGTACTATATCCAATGCGAATAAGACCGCAAGCTCTAGCGGCCCGCGGAGCGACGAGGGGGCAGCTTTTTACCGTCCGTCTAAGCTGCCGCACAAGACGTGGTGGGAATACCTTAGGGGATACTCCCTCTTTTTTCCCTACCTGTGGCCGAAGGACAGCATCAAGCTTCAGCTCAACGTCATGTTCTGCTTCATTCTGGTCATAATGCAGCGGCTGGTCAACGTCATGGTGCCATACCAAATTGGCGCGGTTGTTAATGGACTCGAAGCCGTCGTGAAGGAGGTGCAGGCCGGCAATCCCTTGACCCTCGCCATCTTCCCGCTGAAGCGGTTCTTGCTCCTCGGCGTCTTTTGGACCCTCCAGGGCCAGTCGGGCCTGCTCGGGTCGATAAGATCTTTGCTCTGGTTCCCCGTCTCCCAACATTCGTATCGAGGACTGACGACTGCCGCCTTCAACCACGTTCATTCTCTCAGCCTCGATTTCCACCTTTCGAAGCGGACGGGAGAGGTCCTCTCGGCCCTGAACAAGGGATCTGCCATCAACCAATTCCTGGAGCAAGTCACCTTCCAGGTTTTCCCGATGCTTTTCGACCTTTTCCTGTCCATCTCGGTCTTCTACTTCGAGTATGGGCCCTTCTACGCCGAGATTAACATGATAGATACCTGCTGGTACCTCTACATGACCATCAAGATGGCGTCGACCAGAGCGGACCAGCGGCGGGAAATGACTAACGCTGATCGCGAGGAGGAGGCAGTGAAGAATGACTCTATTTCTAGTTACGAGACGGTCAAATACTTCAACGCCGAAGAGTTCGAGTCTAGCCGCTACCAGGACAAAGTGGGCGTGTTCCAGACCGCGGAAGCCAAGGTCCAGATGGGCATGGTCATGATGAATATCTGCCAAGCCATTGTCTTCAACCTTGGACGAATTACGGCAGCAATGGTCTGCGGATGGCAGGTGGCGGTGGGGGTGCGAACTACCGGTGACTGGTTTACAATAGTGTCGTACTTGACACAGCTCCACGGCCCGCTCAACTTCTTTGGGACGTTTTACCGCACCGTGCAGCAGGCCATGATCTCGGGCGAGCGACTCCTGGAGCTTTTCAAGATCCAGCCTACGGTTGTGGACACCCCGCATGCCAAGCCGCTCGAGAACTTCACCGGGCACATTCAGTGGAACAACGTCAGCTTCTCGTACGACCGCCGCAGGCCCGCCCTCAAGAACGTGAGCTTCGAATGCCTCCCGGGCACCACGACCGCCTTCGTTGGCGAGTCGGGCGGAGGCAAGTCGACTCTGTTCCGCCACATGTTCCGCTACTACGACTGCGACGAGGGTAGCATTGAGCTTGATGGGAAGAACGTCAAGGATCTCACCATCCAGTCCGTGAGGCGCCACATCGGTGTCGTGCCCCAAGACACGACGCTTTTCAACGAGTCGCTCATGTACAACTTGCTCTACGCCAACCCTTCGGCAACAGAGGAAGAGGTGTACGCCGCATGCAGAGCAGCAAGCATACATGAGCGGATCCTGTCTTTCCCCGACCAGTACAACACTCAAGTGGGCGAACGGGGCTTACGGCTCAGTGGTGGTGAGAAACAGCGCGTGGCGATTGCCCGCACGATTCTCAAGAACCCCAAGATCATCATGCTTGATGAAGCGACATCGGCCCTGGATACTCACACTGAACAAGAGATTCAGGACAACGTGTGGAACATCGGCCAAGGCCGGACTCTGCTCATTATCGCGTAAGTTGAACTTCATGCCTTCCCTTCCTGGTATCGAGAAAAGTAGCCGATGCTAATTCTATCCGCAGGCACCGTCTGTCCACCATTACGCATGCTGACCAAATCATTGTGCTTCATGCCGGATCGATTGTCGAAAGGGGCACCCACGATGATCTCCTCGCCAAGAAGGGCCGTTATGCGTCCATGTGGGAGAAGCAGATTCGAGCCGAAAAGGCGCTTGACGCAGCCCGGGAGGCCCACCTAAAGGCTGCGCGAGCGATGAGGAGGGCCAACATGGGTGGTCAGAAGCAGCCGGCGGCATCAGGCGAAGGCTACAACAGCCTCGCATCTTCGACGTCCTTGGCCGGCGATGGCAACAACCAGGAAGCACAGAGCAAGAGCGAAGAGCCAACGTCGGCATCTTCGTCCGGATCCACCTCGAGTTCAGATACGGAATCCACGCATAGTGACGCGCGGCCTGGCGCGCAACATGATGGCCCAGAAGGCCACCTACGCAACGGCTAGGCTGCTTCAGCACACACTTGGTTTGCTTTTTCGAGCGATTACATGGCATTGGTTGTTAGCACAAGCAGCATGCGTCTTCCATTTTTCTCTCTCCCTTTGTAAGGTCGTCGTTGGAGGACAGGAGGACGACCCATAAGCGAAACGCCATCTGGGGCGATGCCTCGCAGCGGCAAGCCTGACCTGCTCCCCAACTGGTGACGACGAAGGCCTCTCGCGAGGTCGATGGCGGCGTTTTAGTCTCATTTCGGCGAGACACAGGCATGCATCCCTGTGGGGTGTTTTTTTTTTCCTGCACACTTGGTACATGAAGCAATCTGCACGACCGACAGACACGAATTTCCAGAACGGCCAGCATGGAGGCTGCATTGAATTGGCGTTGGGGATCTAGCTCGCTTTTGCTTTCCAGTATCGACGACCACCAGGCTCGACCTAATACCTTCTTTTCATTCTTGGAGTCAACTGCCACCCGGCTATCTCGTTTCGCGAGGCCATCTCGTCTCCTGAACGATTTTCGAGTCTCGGAATGGATTAACACTGGCCCTGGCACCTAACGCGACTCGGCTCAGCACTGGATATGTACCTGAACAGGCCGGGCACATTGGTCGAGTGCGCTCCGTGACGGGACTTGTTTCCACATTCGACATACGTCAATCTGGATGAAAGACGACGATGGCCGGGGTGAACGGTCTGATTTCCTCATTTAATCACGTTTTAGAGAAGCAAAGCACGTAATGTCCGGTCGATTTGCCTTTTTCTTTCTCCTCTTTTTCTCTGTTCCTGTTTTCCAATTCCTTTTTCCTTTTTTTTTTTTTCTTTAAACGTCGCGGCACCGGTTCGGAGGGGATACCACGAATGTCGAAAATAGGAGAACGAACGGAAACATGGGGGGGAGTAAACCAAGGGAAGGGGAAGGGGGGGTTTTTTCCTACTTTTGGTCTCAGGTACTTTTCACAAAAGAATTTCGGAAAGCAATTGGCATCGGAGAGGAAAAATACAACACACTCACACACACGCACACACACCTAATTATTTCCGAAGGGGCGGCGGCGGCGGTGGCATTTAGATCCTTTGGGAAAAAAAGGGGGAGGGGGGAGGGGCCGGCGCCACTGGCGCGGACATCGATCGGGCCTCTCTCCCGTACGGAAAAAGGCGGGGAAGCGGATTCCCGTTTGTGTGTTACATAGGATGGTGAAGTGTGGGGTTCGAGTATTTTTATTATTTTTATTTTTCCCCATAATGGTTCAGGGGAGGGGATCCAAACAAATGTAGATACGCAGGGAGGTGCGTCCTTTCTTCACAGGAATGGTTTCCCGCGGTTATCTCGGTATTGTGATGTTTCGTGTGTGCCAGTATACACAAGTATCTATCAAGATGGGAGGTCGTCTATGCGAAAACGCTAGGTTCACTCTTTGTTCAGTACTAGGGAGAGAGTTGCCGTCAAACCCTCCCATAATATGAGAACAAGTATACACACTTGTTGTTAAACTAAAAAAAGGTATTAAAAGAAGTATAATAGGTAAGAATAATAGGCCGAGGTAGGTCAGATAGGAGCGCTCTGCAGTTGCGTTGCCGCTTCTACACATCCTCTGCCTGCCTTCCACCTTCCCACGCTGCCCAAAAAGGGGGAGGAGGAGCTAAGATTAGGGTTATGCCGTTAATGCGTGTGTGTGTGTTTGTGTGTGAATAGGATAGGTAAGGGTGTATGGTCGTGTCTCATGATGGACTCCTCTCATGCTCTTGGGGGGGTGTTCCCTCGTTCTACTCCCGCTGTTTCCTCCTCTTGGTGTGTTGTGCGGGCCCGTCCGTGTCAAACTGTTTGCCGTACATGTAGTGGTGGTTTCTTTTTCTTAACTTTTGACTTCGTGTCCGTCGTTTCGTACATCCCCTAATCTCACACTCGCTTGAGAATTAGGAGAGCGCTTCACCTGGCGCTGCCATTCTCACCAGCGTGGCCGTTGGCCTCCTGCTTCTGGTCGTCGACCTCATCCTCATCCTCGGAGCGGTCATCCTTGGCGACGTTGGTGGTCAGGACGCGGAAGGCGACGCGGAGGATGTAGTAGAGCCAGAAGATGTTGAGTGCCTGGAGGGAGATGAGGAGCGACGAGGTAATGACCTGGCTGAGCTGGCACTTGTACTGCTCGGTCTCCCAGTTGAGCTCAAAGGGGCCGACGGTGCGGAACTCGGTGAAGAGGGACCAGATGATGCGCAGGTTGATGTAGTGGCGGAGGTAGATCCAGACGAGGATGAAGAAGGCGTAGAAGGGGACGGTGATGGGGTGGTCGAGGTAGTTGAGGGTTTTTGAGGTGGCGAGGAAGAAGTCGCTGATGTCGTGGGTGATGTAGACGGCGATGCCAATGTAGGTGAAGTGGAAGCGGTAGCTGAGGCCGATGAGGGCGAGGGAGACGATGTGGTGGGCGACGAGCTCCTTGAAGTCCTTGCGAGGTTTCTCCATGCCGAGGACGAGGACAATAGCCTGCTGGGCCCAGTAGGCGGCCTGGAAGAGGTAGTAGAACTTGACGAGGGCGTCGTGCGTGCGGTGCGGGAAGTCCTCGTACATGCCGCGCGTGTTGAAGTACCAGACGGGAGTCCGGCTCATGACGTACATGCCCAGGGGGCCGAGGATGGAGAAGTAGACGGCCGTGTAGCCCTGCTCCATGAAGCGGGCCTGCTTGCCTCTGCTGAGCCCGGCGCGGCGAGCGATGGGGCGGAGCATCTCCTGCATGACGAACTCGCGGGTGAAGGAGAGGACGACGGTGTAGAAGGCGACAAAGGCCATGTCCCAGGGACCCTTGCCGTACTGGATGTTGCCGTTGGCGTCGAGATGGTCGGGGAGCTCATAGGAGAGGAAGATGAAGCGATGCACCGGGTTGGAAGGGTTGGGGCGCACGGCGTAGGCAGCCAGCACGAGGGCTACGATAACGGCGGGCAGGACGAAAGTGTGCCTGATCATGGTCTGGCGGACGCGCGAGAAGAAGCCGGCGCGGCGGCGGCGCGAGGCGCGCTTCTTGGAGCTGCCCGACGAGGCCACGGCGGCGTACGACGGTGCGTCAGCGTCGGCGTGTTTCTATACCCAACAAAACAAATGTCAGTCAGCCACATCTGGGCCGGGCAGCAGAAGGAGAGAGCGCACCTCGGAGGCGGTCATGCTGGCTCGGCTTGATGCCATGGCGGGGGCACCCGTATCGCCAGCGCGAATGTCAGCGGTGCCGAGGCCGCTGCTCTTCCTGGGGCGACGCCGGGAACCGCCGTTGCTGGCGTCGGCGTTGTGCAACTGGTCGGCCGAGGTGTTGAGCAGCGGGAACGGTTCGGACATGATGGGCGAAGTGGTCGACGAGTATCGAAGGGGAGGGGGCGGATGGATGAACAATTATGTCTGCCTCGGTTTCTTTTTTTTTTTTTNTTTTTTTTTTTTTCGCGACAGAGTCTTCACAATCTCCCGAATCTCGAATGCGGTTCGGCTCGCGCCGGATTTTGAGGGGAGGTCGGTTGAATCGGTCGGTCGGAAGGACAAGATGGTCCTCGTGATGTCGATAGGTATCACAGTTTCCCTAGTGCGAACGATGGGCCGCAACGGGAAGAAAAAGGAAGTCGCCGAGAGCGCGCCCAGGTAATATAAAAGGAGCGACGGGGGAAGGGAAAGAAATAAGCAGCAGGTAGCAGATTTAGACGACGCGATGGGGTATATACATCCGATGGTCGCTTGCAGGCGTATATACTATGCGAAGGCCGGTGAAGAGAAGATAAAGAATAACAAGAGGGCCGATTTTGGTACGAGACCAGAGGGAGCCCGGTATCGTCTAGGCTCACGGAAACACCGGGCGTCCGATCGGGGTTTGCGGGCGGGAAGGATGGTAGCACGATGGTAATTGCAGTGGTGGTGGAGGGCTCTGGACAGGCGCGTGTTACGGCCACGGGACGTTACGAGGCGCGTTGCCGATAGGGCCGAGGAGGAGGAGGGGGGCGGGCTCAATTGGGGGCGAGCACGCAGGTTCGAGATGGACAGGGCTGCAAGCACGATGCAAGGCTGACACCTAGTCTGGGTGGATGGCGTGTTGTCGTGTGTGCGTGTGTGTGTGTGTAAGGTACAGGTATGGCGGAGAGTTGGAGGATGCTTCTCTCTTTTTTTTTTCGCCGGTTGGTGCAAGTGGCAGGAAGGAGCCTGAGATTCAGGGGAGGGCGGCAGGTGAGGTGGGCAAAAATAAAAATTAAAGCGGCATGTCCCAACAAGGGGGTCCCGGGATCCACCTGCCTTGCCGTACTTTGCCCAATTCAGGTACGATTGGAGCAACGCTGCTCCTTCCCGCTGCTGGCACCTGGACTTTGCGGTACAGAAGGAAGCAGCAACAGACGTCGCTCTTGCCTTGTACTTTAATACTAAGCTAGTACTTGGTATATCTCTGCAATATCCTGTACGAGGTACTTGCCTACTGGAACCTTGGACCTATCAACTCCTACCTACAGGGACAAACGGGATAAGCACCCAAGGCACTGTGAGCAACTCTCGACCTAAGATGAACTCGCACTGGTCTGGTCTATCCGGAACATGCCTTCTCACTCGCAGGTGACCGACCACTTACTTGCCTCGAGTTACACACGACAGGTTAACCCAGTGCTACGCACATCCGCGTTTCCTCCCCCAACTTACCGGACAGACCATCTTCCTACAAACCTATCTGTCAGTCATCCCTTACCCCGTATGACAGATGGCCTTGGCAGGTATTACCACACAGATGCATGGTCCTTCAATGACAAATGTACCAGCTAATAATTTGTAGTTCCATGTCTGTTCGAGTCACGAGTGTCCTATCACGAACAAAGGTTTGACTGCCGGCTGCACTAACACGAGCAAAAGAGTACAGTACTCCTACTACTAGTACGTAGGTAGTACTACTACTCTATTAGTACCGGTAGTAGTGGTAGTGGTGGTGGTAGTAGGCGTCAGGACACCGTGTTCTGTCTGTCCATTATTTACTTTCTCCTAGGAGTCATTTGGTGAATGGTGTGATGACTGACTAGTAGTGGCATTAGAAAGATGCTGACTTTATGTCATTTCCCGGTAATAAAAATCCAATTGCACCGCCAAATAACGCTCAATAAATGGTTCAGACATCCGCCCCGCGCCCATATCCCATATACAGGAAATAATCAGTTTGCCGCCTCTCCTGCCTTCCCAAAGTTCGGCACTTTATATACACAATAAGTCGACTTATATATATAAGAGGGGGTATCTTTATAAAAAAAAAATCAGCAAAGCCAACGCCCCGTGGATGTTCCCACCCGGCATCTAAAAACAAAAACACCAAAAGCTGTTGTCGAACAAGGAATGGGTGCCCTGTGCATCCCCGGCACAAAATCCCTTCCGAGTTACGGTCGCCTTGACGGTCCGGCCTGTGCCGAAGGAACCGAGCCTTCTTCTGACCCTCGTCGGGGTTGGTGATCCACCGACGACGTCGATACCTCGCTCATGGAGTCGCCGTCGTATGAGTAGTCATCGTCGTCGTACATGGTCCGCCTGGGCTGGACTCCTGGCCATAACGGCGGGTTGTTCGGCGGCAGCCCATCTGGCCGGTGCGACGTCATCGAGTGATTGCTTCGGGTCCTGTCAAGATGCGACAGCCCCACAGATCCCTGCCTGGAATTGGAATCGCTGTCGTTGCTCCCTTCGCGAAGCTCCGCGCCGCCGCCGCCGCCGCCGCCGCCTCCTCCTCCTTCGCGCTCCTCCTCTTCCAGGACCTGCTGCAACGCTGCTCCTCGGCGAGGCGGCGCAGGGATGACGGTGACCGGCAGGTTCTCCGTATCGGTTGTCGGCCGTATCTTCTCACGTATCCTTGTCGCGTGATTGACGGCAAATTCTTCGAGTCTCGCGCGCACAGCCCAGCGGCTTCCCGAGTTCCGCGCCCGCGCAGGCGAATATCCAGACTGCTGCCGGCGGGGTTGATATTGCGTCTCCACCTCGGCCGCTGATTCCTCGTTCCCTGGTGCCGCTGAGCCTTGCTGGGCCGTCGCTGGAGTTAGCGTCCGCCAGCCGGCTTGGCTCACGGAGCTGTTGACATCAAGGTCGGCTGACCTCCTCCGGGCGGGTATAGCCACTGCCTGGGCTGCGGATCCGGGTGCTGGGTAGGATGACGATGTGGCGTCCTCGTTCGTGTGGTAGCTTCGTGGTATGCTGTTCTGTCGCGACAGCTCAACGGTGCTTGAATGTGTTAAGGGATCCGGTGTTCGCGTCGTTGCGTCAGATGCTGGTGGGTATCGGACAGCGTAGACAGTGCTGGCAGCGCTGGGTGTATCCGTGCGGCTGACCGGTGTGGCGACCGGCGCAGGCCGTGCCGGCCATAGCTGAGGCCGTAGAAAGCTGCCCATAGCGGTCTGCAGCTGCAGCTGCTGGCCATTGCCACTGCGGTTCCCGTACTCCGGACGTCTGTCGCTGCCGACGTTTACGTTGTTGTTGCTGATGTTTGTGTTGTTGTTACTGTCGTTGGCCGCCATACCAGGCCACGCGCCTCCCCCAGGCTGTCCCGGGGCTCCTCCTTGTCCCCCGTCGCCCCCGGGCCCGCCTCCTCGTCGATTCTTGAGTTGTCGGAACCATGGGAACTCGGCGGCGTTCACTTCCAGCATGTCGTCCCCATCAAAGACCTCGCGGCCGAGGATTCCGTCCTTCTTCTCTTCACGCTCCAGGGCCTCGATGCGCTCCACCCATTCCCACACGACAACGCTGGCGGCGGCGGCGCCAACCCAGCGCACATAGTCTCCCCATCCGGTGAAATCGGGCTTCGATATATCGAGTATAAAGAACACGACGGGTATTATCACGGAAGCAACACCCATAATGGCCATGAGGCAGATATTCTTCATGAGGGGATGATAAAAGGCGTAGCGCTTCTTCATCAGGGCGTAGTATACAACCCAGGCGGCGTAGAGGATGCCCAGCGAGAGCTGGAAAAGGTAGCTCATCGCTGGCACGGGGTGAACGAAGCTGTTTGGCGGACTGGGGCCCGAGACACCGTCGGCTGAGTACTGGAAGCTGTTGAGGGCGCTGAAGATGAGGTCGAGCGTGATCAGAGCAAACGCAGCCCACTTGATGATGATCTTTTCCCGCTGCCGGGGGAATAGTCGGATGAGGGTCTGGGCCTGGGCGAGCCACAGAAACGTGTCAGACACCAGACGGATGACCTTGAGCTGGGTACTACCCATGACCTCAAGCTGCATCAGCCGGGCATTCTGAATCCCCCACTTGTAGTGCTCCTGGGCGACTCGAAAGGTGTCGGCCGTGGCCACCGTGAGGGATATGGCGGCGGTCAACGCAGCCACCTTCTGCAGCCATGGGCGGCGGCCGATGTTGACGCTACCGGATGAGCTGTTGGTGAATCCCCTCCGCCCCAGGTAGACGATGCCGCCATCGAGGAACGATCGTGGGGTGATGAAGAGCATTATGACGAGCATGTAGGCAGTTACGGTGGTGGCAGCCAGGGCGTAGCACATGGGGAACTGAGTCGCGTAGAACGGGTCGCGGAAGTCGGAGAACCGGTGCTCCCTGTCGTCGCCCGAGGTGAGGCTGGACTCGTCAAGGGATTCGTCAACCTCGGTGGTGATGTCGGGTAAGTCTCGCGGCGCGACGGTCGGGCATGGTGCGTGGTAGACGGCCTCGTGGGTAAGGGTGATGGGTTCGATGCCGCCGCCGAATTGCAGTATGGCGTTTGCGGGCAAGATGGTTGTCGCGCACAATGTTGGCAGCGCGGCCACAGCGCTGCTCACAGCCATGGCTGCGGCTGCGGCTGGCCTGTGGCGACAGCGAGGGAGGGATCTTGGCCAGCCGCTGAGGGCGATGATGCGATAGGGGGCGGTTCTGGGTGCTAGGGAATGGACTCCATGGATAAGGCGCGGAGTCGGACGGTTTCGATGGCGCAGGTATTGGGGTTCGGTCGCGGGTGGGAGGCAAGGTGCCCTGCGCCAGGGGCTCCCGCGAGAATGTCAGCGCCGCACGGGTGTCGGATTGGCGCGCGTGTGATGTTGCGGTGATCTGAGCAGCTCGTACTGTATGTAGATAGCAGAGCTTCAAGGAATGACGACTGTGGCGACCAGAATTTTGGCAAAGACGGCTATCCAATCTCGAGGGGCGCTGGCCACAATGTGCAGTATGTGTACGAAGGCTTCGCGGGACGTGGCTCAGGTACGTAGGCGAGTTGGTTCAGGGTCTGGGCGCCGAGACGGCGGGTCCTTGGGTGTTCGGACGGACTTGGCGAGTTTCCAGAACGGGGTCCAGGGGGGTGTGCGTCCGCTGGTCCAAATTCGACGCGACGATGGGGAGTGGCTCAGCGAGCGAGATGAATACGCCGAGGTTGGGGAGGGAATAAAGGGAGGGACTGATGGTGGACAGAGAGCAGTAGGAGAGGCCCCAGAAGCAGGTTGGTGATCGGATGATCGCGAAACAGGCAAGAAAGAGTCCTTACTGTCCCTGGTCCCGGGCCCGTCTCTCTTTCCATTTCTCGAGCGAGCGGACCTTTCAGGGAGACAGTGCTTGAAACATGGACACTGTCCAAACCTCGGCGACACAAGCATTGGAATGCACAGTCCAGTAACATCATTCGCACCGTAACCCCATCTTCTGGCCTCGACACACAATTTCAATCCCGGAGGAGCCCCCGCTTTCCCGACGGTCCAGACTCCACTTGGTTCAGCTGAAAAGAGCGAAGGAGTTCTGCGCTTTTGCCATGATGCCTCTAGCAAAAGAAGCAGGAGCGAGCATTCATACGCGCGGCCATGCGCTCGCTCTCTCACTCTTACATGCTGATAAAGTGGCAGATTTTTTAGAGTTCGTGCGTCATGGGTCGCTCCTGGTGGTGGGTGGTGGCTTGAATCAGGGACAGGGGAGGAATGGCCTCAAACGTAGGTTATCGTCAAGCAAGTTGATAGCTTGTCTCCCCGACTCGCCCCCGACGAAGCCCTCATAACTCATGCCGCAGACAGACCGACGCCACGGCTACGTCCTGCGGCCAATTTATCCTGATCTGTGCCTACCTCCGGGTAAGCCATCGGTACACTATTACCGACAACCCGATAACATGTCATCTCCATCTTGGAGAGAAGAAACACCTACAGAGTACCTACCTACAGACAAATGTCAACGCAAAAGAAGAACCTAGATCGGATGAACCCCCCTCCCCATACAGGTAACAGGTTACCAGACGCCAAGACCAGATCGTAGACAGCGCGATCGTGTGTCTTGGCAAAGCTTAAAGTTGTATCGCTTTTTCTACGAGTAACATTTACTTGGCCGATTGGCTAAGGGCCCTCGGACACGCTGTCGTCAAGGCCGGCTCTTCGCTTTAATTTCTCCCCGCGCACCAAGTTTCGTAACCCTCACCACCACACACCACCATGGACTGGTACGAGCGCGCCCGGACAAGTGCACTCTCTCGGATACACGGAACGCCGCTGCCACGGAGTGACACCCAGGCAAGGGTCGTCTTCCGATCTTGGTACTACTTCGACCCTGACGGCCAGCAGTGGATGCCAGCTCGCGCCACCAGCACCACCGACAATGGTGGTATCCTGGGCCGAGACAACGATGCGCCGCCGCTCCTGACGCTGCTGACATGGAACATTGACGCGTCTTCGGCCAGGGCTGAGGATCGCGTGTCGGAATTAATTGCCTACGCTACTGCCCAGCTACACCCTGACGTGGATATCATCTTCTTCCAAGAGGTCTCCAGACCAGCCTTGCAGCAGATTTTAAAGGACGAGACTATTCGTGGATCCTGGTTCTCGAGCGAGTGCGATGACAGAGCATGGGGCAACCAGTCATTCGCGACCATGACGCTGCTATCCAAGAAGCGATTTGCTTTGGCCGGTTCAGAGACAACAACACTGAGAGTACGGGTAGGTAGCCCTCGACTGGGCCCAGTCTGGAGGGCATCCGTTCCCAGTCGCTTCGGCAGAGATGCCCTCTGCTGCGACATCTTTACTCCGTCACCAAACAGTTTTACTCGTTTAACCCGCACGCGGCTCATCAAAGTCCACCTCGACTCGCTGCCCCTCAATCCTTCCTATCGACCTCGGCAAGTCTCCATCATATCCAGGTTCCTCCGCAGCGCCGGTCGCGGACTAGCCGCTGGAGACTTTAACCCCGTCCTAGAGGAAGACGCGACCCTGGTAAAAAGAAATGGGCTGATAGATGCCTGGGAAGCTGTACATCCCGGGCAGCCTGGGTGTACATGGGGGACCGACGGTAAGCAAGCATACCCGCCAACTCGGTTGGACAAGGTCGCGCTTCTCGGATTGCGGCCTCACGACATCAATGTCGTCGACGCCAAGCGGCTCATCAACGCGGATGGCCAGGCGACAGATTCGGAGAACAACTCGCCGTGGAGCGACCACCATGGATTGCTCTGTTCTTTTTAATCTATGGCGGAGTAACTGGTAATAACCTTGTCCCGAATCAATATGTATTAACTATTCCCCGCCCTTGACGTTATATATCTGGGCGTAATTTCCAATGCCTAGTTCTCTTACTCCATTAAACCTCCCAACACTAATAGTATTAATTACTAGTGCTCAACTATACACAAGAGTAACAAGACCAAAGTCATCCGCACGCCACCATTGAGGCCTTTCGTAATAGCTAATAATGCTCCAGCCGACCGAATGATATGCGTATTGCGCCGAGTATTGTTTCGTGTATCGCTGTGTGTGTTGCCGTGTGCACTGCACCTCGGAAGCCTCTGCGAACGACACACGCCATTCAACGACTTCCATCCCCACCCCCCCTCATCATCTCCTACTCCGCACAAGCTGCAGGGTTATCACCTGTTTCGTCTCTGGCACAACTCACGTCACCCCGAGCCAGACTGCGTCAAGCCACAAGGACTTCCTCCCGTCAACAGCTTTCCTTCCCCTTGCTACTGTATTCCCGGATCACTTGCAACACTAGTTTCCGACGCAATCATACCGTTTCCTACAGAGTATCCGGGACGAGTATCGAGAAACTTGAAGACGGGGAGAAAAAAAAGAGCCCGTATAGTTCAAGTTAATGGCAATGAAGAGCCACCCCTGAACAAGAATGAAAATTAAAGAAGAAACCCTCGCAATGCTAGGCCCGAAATTGTAACAAACCTCCTTTGAACCGCTTAATGATAACGTTGAAAAAAAAAAAAAAGCATATCATGCCCCCCGCACCACTCTCTCTTTCTCTCTCTCTATAACACCTTTCTTTTGTAGATGTATCCTTTGGCTGGTCTGCTCTCACTAGAGCTCTCCCGAGCCTAGTCCATACGCCCGGTACTGCATCTCCAACACCCAGTTCCCGCCAAAATCGATTCCCCGCCGAATCTTTGTACCCGCCTTCTTCCACACGGAGCTGCCCAGCCCCAGGTCTGCGATGAACAGGCGCCAGTCATCCTCGTCACCCGCGTAGCCCAGCGGCTCGGGCTCGTCGTCTCGCGGCGGCGTCACCGCCTCGAGGAGTCCACGTTTCGGTGCCCCGATGGATACCACGTACCGCGGCTTGACGAAGAGAGGTCCTCCGTCGATTATGGCAATCTTGCCGGATGTTGGGTCGATGCCTGACGGCACGTCGACGGATAGTACAAAGGCCTCGTTCCGATTCGCCCACTCCATCAGCTCGTACACGGTCGCTTGGTCGCCTACCCTCATCTCTTCGAACGAGATTGTGAGTCCCAGCATGGCGTCGATAATGAGCGAGATGGGCACCCGCGCCCCTGTCGCGGCATTCTTCTGCAGATATTCGAAGAACTCATTCTTGCTCAGAACCCTGCCGCCAAACCCGCGGTAGAGCTCAATCTGCCGCCGCAGGTCATCCAGCAGGTCACGTTCCCGCTCAATTCCCACCATGCATACCAGGACGTCGATGTTCCTGTTGCGAAGGTGCCGCGCTGCTGCCAGCGCGCGAATACCAGACTTGTTATTGCCGGCCAAGATGACGGTTGTTGAGCTGTCCAGCAGGGCTTCTGCTGACGAGTTGGATGTGGCCAATTCGAATCGGACTTTCATTGCAGGGTCCGAGAGCGCCTTGATCGCGACCTCGGCGATGCCCCGTCCGGCGTTCTCAGACATGAGGTCCTCGGTGAAACCGAGCTCATTGGCAGCGATATTTTCTAGGTTGAGCATCTGGAGCGTTGATATGGCTTCGACCCGGCGATTTGACGGGACGAGATAGAGACCCGGCTGATGTGCTTGCTGCAGCTTCAAGTCAGGCGACCCCTCTCCCAACCCCAACAAGAAGAGAGCACTTACAGTTGAACTGACACGACTCAATGGGTGACCACCGATCAACGGGCCGCTAGCTTTCCGTGATTGTGACCGTCTTGATGTGCCGTTCTTGCTCTCGGTCCTCCGCACGCTCGTGGCAGTCCTCGACTCCCGGCCAGTCAACCTCTCTGCGTCACGCAACCCCTCGTCTGCCTCGCTGTTCCAAAAGTCTGCATTCTTCGCAATCGCCGTCGGCAGCACCTCCAGGACATTCTCCGAGTAATGCAGGTTCTTCCCGTTGTTGGTGCCAGGTTTCGGTCGCCGATTGTGGGCCACGAGTCGACTCGCGTCGTCAACCTCGTCGTCCCTCCTCATCTGGTCGAAGATGGTGCGCTTGTCAAACTTGAGGAGGTTGTTCTCAAAGTCAAATTCACCCATCTCCTCCGTGACATCAGCAGACTCCCACCCGTTGTCAGCATCGCCGCCTTTGCGCCCTCGACCCCTCCGTTTTAGGGAGTTGAAGGGCTGAAACGACGCAGTGCTCTGTAGCATGGGGGTTTGTCTCCATCCCTTTCCGCGGCCGCTCGAAGGGACGTTTCCACCAGTAGAACTGGCACCATCCGATTGAAGTTCCTGTTGCTGTTGGCTCTGCTGTTGTTGATGCTGTCTCGCCCGATTGTTCTGCCGCCGCCTCCGCCTCTTGTAGGTCTTTTCTTCCTCAGTGTCTGCCTGTTGTATAGTCTCTTTGCTCGCCCTGTTACCCACGTGGAGACGATCAAGAGATTCCGCCACATCCTGGATAGGTGTCAACGGCTTATTCACCCCACGAACGACATGGTTCCCCCGTAGTCCACCGATAAATTCTCCTTCTTCAAGCTCAGCGTCTACTACGGGAGAGCTCTGGAGTTCTGTCGCGCCCACTACTGTAGATGCAGGAGGCCGGCCCAGACTGAGAATGGCTGGATCCTGGAGTGGAGGCTGATGTTGTCGGACGGCAGCCGCCTTCGGTTCGTGATGGGTCGGCGGTTCCTCCGGTTTGATCTCGCTGAGGTCGGCAATGTTTGCGGCGTCGATTCTCATCTCGGGCGCCCAGTCTTTCGTGCCAGCAACGAACACTACAGCGCACCGTCAGTAGCCATTCAGTCTGGGTAGCTGCGGCTTCCACCGTCAGGGACAACATACCGTTCGTCAAGGTCAGGCTGCTTCCGGCTTCGACATCTCTGACGGTCCCAGTCAGCTCGTAGCCAACGGGGTCCCGCAGGACAACCCGCATATGCAGGCCGATGAACTGAGAAGCCATGATGACGACGTCTGGTCGGGTGTAGCCCGCCTTCCAATGCCGTCGGTCGACAGCGCAGAGCTGAACGTGTGGTGCCTCAAGCGTCCAGCCGCTAGTGGACGGGGGATGGCGCCGAAGTATCGTCGGAAACCTACGTCAGCTAAAAAACGTTCGCCCTTCGGCGGCGTTTCCGCCCGGCCGCGTCTTCGTTGGTGATGAAGCTCGGTCGATTTCGCGGGATTGACGTCGGGAACGAGCTGGGTGGGAGCCGTGAGGAGGAGACTCTGGTATCGATCTGCAGGAGCCGAAGTCGAAGCGAGTCGAGACGGCGGTCGAGGTCGAGGTTGAGTCGAGGTGCGCCAGCGAGGCAGCTGCACCTTCAAAAGGACAGGGAAAGTCGATGCGACTCGGTCAGTTAATCGTACAGATGGATGGAGAGGCAAAGGAGAGAAAAGAGTGGTAAAAGGTGCAGCAGAATCAGCCGAAGCTACGCAGTTCTTCTGGGGGGCCCGTTAGATCGCGGTTCTAAACGTCAAGTATAGAGGACGAAACTTGTTTCTTGGTGGTTCGCGGGCAGCGTGCTGTGGCGGCGGGCAGCTGCGTTGCGTGGGTTGGCTTTTCTGGGCGGGACGAATGGGAAGGAGCATGTAGCCGGAAGGTGGATCCTGGGCAAGACAAGGGCCCTTTATCGATAACCGCCGTTTCATTGAAACATCACGGTTTCATGGGGCATGACAGACATGTCGATCCAAGATTGCGCACATTGCTCAACAACGGCTCGAGTAAAGTAGCATGTGCTTTGTTATCTGAGTATTGTATTTACTGGTATACACCCATGGAGCCGAGCACTTCCGCTCCGCGGTCGCAAGTGCGGTATCCTATCTATGCCGTACGCACAAGTCACCAAAAAGACGCTTTGACAGATGCTACAACTTCGAGCAGCCGCTCGCTCATCTGGCAGGTATTAACTAACGCCTGAACCCCATCAAAAGATAAATCTCTGGTTCTCCTCCCTTTATTTCAATAACCCATTGACGCCAGGGCGTCCTCATCCGGGACAGAATCCGAAGCCTCCTGCCGTGCTTTCTGGTAGCCCATGCGGTCAGCCACAAAGTCCGTTACCGAAGTCGCGGGTCCCAAGTCGGCCTCGTTCACCCTGTAGAGCTGCTTGTAGAAGTCGCACACCTTTGGGTGCGCCATGACTTTGTGCTTGTTAAAGTTGAGGACCTGGAGGCCGTGCTGGCTCGTCGCTCGACTCAGGGCGACGTACGCCTGCCCCTTCTCGAAGACCCTGCCCAGGTCCACCGTCACCCTCTCCAGAGTCTGGCCCTGGGCCTTGTGGATTGACAAAGCCCAGGCTAGAATCAGCGGAAGCTGAAGGCGCTTCGCCTGGACTTCTCCATTTGGCAGCTCGACCTTCCACTCCTCGGGTTCGACCATCACCACACGGGGTGTGCCGTCCATGGCGATGAACTGAACCACGGGGAACTTTTGTTTAGGTGCTTCCAACTCGGCGGAGAATGCCTGCAGCTTCTTCCTCGCCTTCGTCATCGCATCACTCATGTCCGGGTCATGGCCTGAGGCCCCCTCCATTTCAAAGGTCTTCTCATCCGAAAAGGCAATGACTCTCCCGAGAGAACCATTCACCAAGCCCGCATCCCAATTCTTGATGAGCATGACCTGGGCACCGACCTTGAGGTCGAGGCATTTGGGTGCCATCATGTTGGCTAGAAGCTTGTCGCGGATTGCAGGGTCACCACTATCCTCGGCAACGAACTGGCGTCCTTCGCCAGGTAGGGCTCTGAGTCGCGAGGCATTGGACGACTCGACCTGTGCTCGCGTGGGGTACAGTTGTGCCATGTCGACCCCGTCTTGGAACTTGAGTGGCCTGGAAAGGGCTTTGAAGGCCCTTTCTGTTTCCGCGGAAATTTCACCAAGACGCATCTCGTTAAGCATGCGGGCGAACTGGGGATCTCGCTGACGGAATACTGCAGTGAGACCAATGGTGTGGTCAATTGAAGTCTTCCACGTCGACGCGTCAAACGCAAATTTGACCTCTCGCTGGTCCCTGTCGGGCACTGGTGGCAGCTGGAAGAAATCTCCAGTGATGACGAGTTGGATGCCACCCCAGGGTCGACCGTTGTTTCGGATTGTTCTTGCAATCTGCGAGAGCTTGTCAAACAGATCGCCATCGACCATCGAAACCTCGTCGATGATCAGGCATTTGACTCTTAGCCAGCGGTTCTTGGCCTTGGGATTCCGCCGGACCTTCTTGATCAGAGCCGTTGCACTCTCCTTGCCCAGGCCAATTCCTATTTTGCGAGGTTAGCACCGGGTAAATTACGACTCGGCACCGTGGTAGCATACCAGAAAAGCTGTGGAGGGTCACTCCGCCAATATTGCAAGCAGCAAGACCAGTTGACGCGGTGACGGCAACGCGTTCTGGGTCGCGCTCATACTTCTTTTTCAGTTCGTCAATGATGGCTCTCATCAGGACCGACTTTCCTGTTCCTGCAGGACCAGTGAAGAAGACACTCTGTTTTTTTTCCACCACCAAGTTGAGAATGTGCCGCTGCTCTCTGCTCAGAGAGATGGCCTGCATCTTGGGGACAGTGCCTTCAGCCTCCTTGCTCGGGCCTGTCCAGTCGCCGAGTGGGGCCTCGGAGTTCTGGGGCTGTCTCTGGTTCTTAAGCTGACGCTTCTGCTCCTTGATGGCGCTGGCAGATGGATCGAAGAAGTTCTTCTTGGCGTTGTGAGCAGGTGTTTGTGTCGGGGGCTCCTGATCTGCGGCGTCACGTTTCCAACTGGAGGGAAGGACACGCTTCTTGGGAGCGGGGACTTCGAAGCAGTCATCCTCCCCAGACGAGTTGCGCTTCAGCGAGGACATCGTGCTGTGAGAAGCCCCAGAATCGGCCCGCCGTGGATTGGGGGGATTCCAATGGGACGCCGGTGAAGAAGACCATTCGACGCGCTGTGACGGTGTGGATGGCGGAGGCATATTCTCTTTGGCTGCAGATTCCACCTTTGGAGGCTTGGGCATGGGTGGAAGTGATGTTGGGGCCTCAAAATCGAGGTCTAGATTCTCGTCATCGCTGAAGTCGTCCTCTGCAAAGAAGACATCCTCCTTGGCCTTGCTCGAGGGTGCTTGCCCAGTGAGGTCGATAACAGAACTGGGTTCATGTTTGAACGCGTCCGAATTCTCATATAGAGAGGCAAATGATCTTTGACCCGGGCCCCGGGGTGTGCCTGTCCGATTCCAACTTGGCGAGGTTCGCTCGTTGATTCCGGTCCTCGCCGACAAGGTAGCAGGGGAAGGAGAGACCCGCTTCTTAAACTGTTCCCTGATATCCGGGTTGGCGCTCGGGCTGCTCGAGGGGAACAGATGCTTGGCTAAGGCAGCATTCTTCTGCGGTGGCGGATTCGCCTCGCACTGCTTGGCGGCTCGGGAGAGCATTTTGCCTGTCGGGCCCGGGGAGGAGTGGATATGAGCAAGCTGGGAAGCTGTCCGTATGATGCTGCGACCGGCCGGCGAGGATCGAATGGGGAGGCTGGTAATACCAGCGTTCATAAACGAGGGGTTCTGGACAAATGAAAAGTTGATAGTGTCGAGTATCCCCTGTCCGCGTGGAACTAACGTGGGAAATGTGAGGGGTGTGGAGGAACGATCATGGAGCAGAGGGCGTTATCTCGGCCGAGTCGAGTAAATAGAGAGACGGAGCAAAGAATTCGGGCGTCGGGCGCTGGTGCAGGGCGAAACCCACTAAGTATTTAGCAGAGCCGTATGAGCCCGTCCAAAGACCCCGTCAGCTCGCATCTGCCTCGCTGTTTTGGCCCTCGAAATGTATGGTGAGACGGATGGAGGGGTGGTGATGGTTAGGGAGACGTCGAACTGTCGCGTTCCAGTCGGACGCGTGAATGGCCCTGTCGCGTCTCCACCAGGGTACCATGGGACCCGTAGTCACGTGATCTACTCAGTTCACTCACCCACGAGGTTCGCAGCTTCCCGTTAAAACGATTCGATATGTATCCATACTTAGGGTCCGTTTAATCGCCACTGGTAGATTAATTATTTACGAGGTTTCGTTCGTTACCAGTAGGCCGTTTAATTTTATAAGTCACTGGTAGAGGTACCAGCGGCCTAATTATTTTTCTACCAGTAGCCTAACCGGTCTTTTTAATACTATCTAATTAAAAGCAGTCTTCCGATCTATAGATAGCTAGCACACGTAACTATACCTAAGAGCTAATTATTTAAGTAGTTCGAGGATTCGAGACCCTAGTTAACTAGAGTACATATAGCTTAACGCGTATTACCCTTATTATCCCTATTAGTTAACATCGTGATAGTGTTAATTATATATATATAACAATATATAATAACTTACTAATAAATACCTAACTCGTATAGTAACGGCGCCGCCGCTAGCGCCGTTAATGCTATATAGCTATATTAACGTTAATCGCGATATCTTTTTTATAAGTATAAGGGCTAACCCTACCCTTTAACCTTAATCCCTTCCATAACGCGAAGCTTTTAGATAACCTTCTCGGTACCTAGCTATCGAGGTTTAAGGCGTAGGCCGGTATCTCGGTATAGGGCTTCGGCGGGCTCGTTAACTAACTTAAGGTATATTTAGAGGTACGAGATAGCTATATCTTAATAGTTAGCGAGAAGCTCTTAATCTTCCTTATAATAATATTATAAGGCGTTACTTATAATATATACGGTATTATCTTTAGCTATAGCATATTAACGATCTTAAAGGTATTTTACAATATCCTTAACGCTTTCTAAATATTAACTATATAGATAATCCGGTTACTTAACCCGTTAGCACTATCTCTTAAGATTAGGTAAAACCCGAAGTATTACCCGTTCTTTAACCGTTACTTTAAGGCTATAGATAAATTATATTTCTAAACCCGTGTACTTATAGTTAAGTAGTTAACGTAAAGGAATAGGAAGGGCTTCGTCTTATAAAATATATTAGCGGCTTATAACTTCGAAGGGAAGTTTATATATATCCTCGCTAAATAAGAAGGGTTAGTATATAATAGCTAAGTTTATTACGATACTATTTTAAAGGGATTTCATATACTTAATAGCTTTTATTACCTTATAAATACTAAGTATAATAACTCTCGTTAATTTCTTATATTATACCGCGGCGTTAAGTATTACCTTTAAGAGTTAGCGATATTAAGTTTAAGGCTAGTTAGTAAGGAAAAGCTCTTTAACTTATAGTATAGTACTCTAAGGTACGCGGTAGAACGGATCTTTAATAAGCTTAAAAGGGTATTTAAAATTTATCGAATTAATTACGAATTTACCGTAAAGACGTATATTAAGATTATATATATAACTACTAAGTTATAAAATTAAATAGTAAATTATCATAACGTTAAGTAGGAGCTTCTTATAAAGCACTTTAAACTAGATAGCGATTAATATATATAATTTAACGAGCCGTAGTAAGAGGTAAAGACCTAAACTAAGGAGTTATTACGGATAAATCTTACTAAGGAGACGATCTCTCGTAAAATATAGCGATCGTATATACATTATCTATATTAAGCTAGCGTTATAAAGGTAGAGGTAAAAGCGTAAGGTTAGCGATAAGAGGAAGTGTGTTAAAGGAAGGAAGTGTGTTAAAGGAAGGAAGTGTATTAAAGGAAGAAATATATAAAAGGAAGGAGTATATATATATATATATATATATACGAGAAGGCTACGTTACGAAGCTATTTATATAAGGTTATAAAGGCGTTAGAAGTTATATATAGCGTAATAAATATTATTAAGATTATATACTAACTTCATAATAACATAATATTTTCGTTTATAAAGTAAATTAAGTAATAATATTACCGTCCGAAAGGTTTACTTATAAAGATTCTAATAGTATAAATTATTACTAATAAAAGGAAGTGTTTTATTATTTTTTCGTGGAGTAAAGAAAGGGTATGTAATTTATAGTAAGGTAAAAAGTAAGAAGGGGTCGCTTTAAGTATACGGAGCTATTTTTTTATAGCCCTAGCTAATTAAAGCTCGTTTAGTAGTAAGGCTAACCTAGCCCTAGCTAATTATATTAACTACGCCGCTTATATCCGGCTTATAACTCGTTACCGCTCGCGGTCTCTTCCTCTTTAACGCTTTTAACACCGCCGCTACTTATAGTCTCTTCCTTTTTAAACCCTTTAACATTACTTACTTATATAGCCCTATTACTATCCCTAAAGCCTTTATTAAAGCTAAATTCGAGGTTATCAAAGCTACCTCGAAAAGATAAAGCTAGCGTTAATACCGTTAGCTACGTTAATAAGGGCGTGGCTAGGTTACCGGATATAAACGAGTTTAAGGTAATACCCCGGGACCGGGGTAGCTTAACTATATCCTAGAATACCTTTAAGGTTAGTCTCTATAACTTAGTTAGTATCTTAACGAAAGCTCTCACTATAATAAGTTAGTAAGTCCATTATTAAATCGCGTGTTAAATAGTAATTAAGTTAATCTCTTTTATCCACCTCTTAATAACGGTTTAAATAGCCGTATCTAGGAAACGGTTATCGTTATTATTAAACTTTAATACTTTAACGAGCTTCTCGATTAACTTAGCTATTAGTAATTACGGATTCTACCTCTTTATAAGCTATCTGTAACAAGTAGAAGGTGCATAAGGTAGCTAGGCAAAGGCTAAGAGGCAACGGTAGCTCTGTTCTAATATCAAGACTAAAGCTTAAAGAGCTTAAGTCTTAGTAGACTGGCCACCTTAGAATGTATCCTAGAATTCGGGTCACGAGGGCTGACTCATTATCCACGCCTCGTGTGGGGGATTACCTAACTTGTCCGTTATAACTATTCCCCCCTCTGTGACGTTCGGGTCTGACTGCAAGGCAGACAGAGGTCGGTTTATGTTTAATAGAAAGACTAGGGTGTCGTCTAGGCAGGTCGGGTCACAGTCTAGTGCGAGACTTAGGAACTGGAGCAAGTCGAGCGTTGACTTCTATATTGATAGCTAAGGAGCTAGAGTAGCTCTTACTGGAGGCGGTTTAAGACCGCGTCTATATACTTAGGCGACGCATATTGGAGCGTCGTGATCCCTTATGTAAGGCTCGTCGTGATCCCTCCTGGCTCACGGTGAACCTATATAGGAGCGTTACGAGCCTAACGGCCTTAGGTGATTAGGGGAAAAAAGGTGGGCCCCTCCAGAGCACGTAAGGGCCGTATATCAGGTCGTAACATAATGTCTCCCCTCTTCAGATCTTATCCTAAGATTAGCTAAAACGCGCCTATCTCCCCGTTCTGTTAGTTCGTTAAATTCTCCCTTTCCTTCCCCTTCCGTAGCTAACCAAAATGCTAGATCGTATCTAAAAACCCCATAGCCACAAAACCGTTAAACGTAAAAACGCCGCTACTTTTATCGCGTTAAACGGCGATCGTTCTGAGATGCTATACACCTATTATTTCCGACATAAGAAATCCTATAAGTTTGCTACTAGTCGGAAAGACTATGGTGAATGTATGCGGAGGGGTCGTAGTTATGATAGGGTCCTCGTTAGTAACTCTTATGAGTCTTTCCTAGTCTCGCTTCACCCCTAATGACCCTTCCTAACTTCTTTTAGTGAGTCGTTTAATCGAGTAGTAAAAAAAGCTAGACTAAGAGGCCGTAAAGACGGAAGATGACTTAATCGAGCTCTAAGCTAAACTATCTGCTACCATGTCTCGTCTAGCTCGTATCTGACGGATACGTAATGAGGTGAAGGCTAAGAGCGAGGAGTTATTCCACTATAGTATGGATGAACTAAAATAGGAAAGTGAGGTCCTTCCCGCCTTAAATGCTCACGAAAACTAAGTAGTTAACGACCTCTAAAGCCTAAGTGTCCCGGACGAGGTGGATTAGTCCCAATTTAGGCTAGGCAACGAGTTTAGGGATGTTAGCTAATTAGTGACATCTCCTAGCGGACCCTTTAGTGATATTATCGTAAGAGGCGGTAGCAGTTCTTTAGGTGCCTAGCTAGTTCCCATATGTTTTTAGCGTCGTTATATCCTTTCCATTTAATGAGGTATTTAATTTCTCCGTCCATAACTTATTTGTTAAGTATTCGTTCTGGTTCGTATTCCTCTTCGTGAACTTCAATATATAGTTATTATTTCGCGTTTTTTAGTGCTAGTTTGAGGAGTGAAATATAGAAGATGTTATATATTTTCATCGTTTTGGGTAATGACAGTCAGTAATTAGTGTCTAAAAGTTTTTTTACGATTTTAAATGGTCTAACTTTCTTATGATTAAGTTTCGCATTTAGTCGATTTATCGTGAAATTTCGTTAGAGTAAGTAAACCATATCTCCTCTCTTAAAGATCGGTCCTTTCGATCTTTTCTTATTGTGATAGTATGCCATCCGTTAGCGTACGTACTTAAGTTCTTTTCGCATCTATGAGTGTAGCGAGCGTAATTAGTTAGCTATGAGTATGGCTTTCTTTATAAGTGGTCCTTTCTTTAGGGTCCGGTAGGCTTTTAGGTTATATCCGTAATTAGCGTACATTAACGTTATGACGTTCGGGTCTGACTGCAAGGCAGACAGAGGTCGGTTTATGTTTAGCAGAAGAACTAAGGTGTCGTCTAGGCAAGTCGGGTTACAGTCTGGTGCGAGACTTAGGAACTGGAACAAGTTAAGCGTTAACTTCTATATTGATAGCTAAGGAGCTAGAGTAGCTCTTACTGGAGNGGCGGTTTAAGACCGCGTTTATATACTTAGACGACGTATGTTAGAGCGTCGTGATCCCTTATATAAGGCTCGTCATGATCCCTCCTGGCTCACGGTGAGCCTATATAGGAGCGTTACGAGCCTAACGGCCTTAGGTAATTAGAGGAAAAAGGTGGGTCCCTCCGGAGCACGTGAGGGCCGCATATCGGGTCGTAACATAATGTCTCCCCTCTCCAGATCTTATCCTAAGATCAGCCAAAACGCGTCTATCTCCCCGTTCTGTTAGTTCGTCAAATTCTCCCTTTCCTTCCCCTTCCGTGGCTAACCAAAATGCCAGATCGCATCCAAAAACCCCATAGCCGTAAAACCGTTAAACGCGAAAACGCCGCTACTTTTATCGCATTAAACGGCGATCGTTCTGAGATGCTATACACCTATTGTTTCTAACATAAGAAATCCTATAAGTTTGCCGCCGGTCGGAAAGACTATAGTGAATGTGTGCGGAGGGGTTATAGTTATGATAGGGTCCTCGTTAGTAACTCTCGTGAGTTTTTTATAGTCTCGCTTCACCCTTAATGACCCTTCCTAACTCCTTCTAGTGAGTCGTTTGATTAAATAGTAGAAAAAGCTAAACTAGGAGGCCGTAAAGGCGGAAGATGACTTAATCGAGCTCTAGGCTAAACTGTCTGCTACCGTGTCTCGCCTAGCTCGTATCCGACGGATACGTAACGGGGTGAAGGCTAAGAGCGAGGAGTTATTCCACCGTAGTATGGATGAACTAGAATAGGAAAGTGAGGTCCTTCCCGCCCTAAATGCCCACGAAAACTAGGTAGTTAACGACCTCTAAAGCTTAGGTGTCCCGGACGAGGTGGATTGGTCCCAATTTGGGCTAGGCAACGAGTTCGGGGATGTTAGCTAGCTAGTGATATCTCCTAGCGGACCCTTTAGTGGTACTGTCATAAGAGGCGGTGGCAGTTCTTTAGGTGCCTAGCTAGTTCCTATATGTTTTTAGCGTCGTTATATCCTTTCCATTTAACGAGATATTTGATTTCTCCATCTATAGCTTATTTATTAAGTATTCGTTCCGGTTCGTATTCCTCTTCGTGAACTTCAATATGTAGTTATTGTTTTACGTTTCTTAGTGCTGGTTTAAGGAGTGAAATGTGAAAAATGTTATGCATTTTCATCGTTTAGGGTAGTGACAGTTAGTAGTTAGTGTCTAAGAGTTTCTCTACAATTTTGAATGGTCTAACTTTCTTATAGTCGAGTTTCGAGCTTAGTCAATTCGTTATGAAATTTCGTCGGAGTAGGTAAACCATATCTCCTCTTTCAAAGATCGGTCCCTTCGATCTTTTCTTATTATGGTAGTGTGCCATTCGGTGGCGTACGTATTCAAGTTCTTTTCGCATTTATAAGTGTAATAAGCGTAGCTAGTCGGCTATAAGTATGGCTTTTTCTACAAGTGGTCCCTTCTTTAGGGTCCGGTAGGCTTCTAGGTTATATCCGTAATTAGCGTACATTAGCGTGAGCTAGGTTGACTTAGCGATCGAGCTGTTATAAGCGAGTTGAGCCGTCGGTAGCTTTAAGACCTAGTCGTCTTGTTCGTAGTTAATGTAATACCGTAAGTATTGTTCTAAAGTTTGGTTGAGCCTTTCGGTTTGTCCATCCGTTTGAGGGTAGTATACTATACTTAGTTTATGTTTCAGTCCGAGTTATGCTATAAGGGCTTGCTAAAATTTCGAGGTAAATATCGTTCCTCTATCCGAGATGATTTCCTTAGGCAGTCCATAATTGCTAATAATAACTTTAAGAAAAGTGTACGTAAGTTCTTCGGAGTTACTCGCTTCCTTATAGGGAATGAAGTATCCATACTTTATGAGTCTATCGGTGATAACGAAGATGCTATCGTAAACTATATTCATTATGGGTTCTCTTAATGGGGGTAGTTTCGTGATGTGATTAAAAGCGATTAATTCCTATAATCGTGTTAGCACTAGTAGAGGTTTGAGCTCTTTATATAGTTTATGTTATGTTACCTTTACTTATATATAGTCTTCACATTCTTTTATGATGTATATAATATTATTCTTAATTCCTTAGTAGTCGTAAGTCCTTCGAATCCTTTTGAGGGTTCTTCGAATCCCTTAGTGTCCTAACGTTAGGTATGTATGGATTTCTTTAATGGCCCTTTCTCGTAAGTTTCTTATGTTAGGAATCTATGTTTTTCCGTTATATTCGTTTCCGTTTCCTTTATTAATGACTCTAGGTTCCACTTCGTGTCCCTAACATAATGCATTGGTTTCCTTAATCTCGTTATGTAAATCGTTAGTTACTTCTATCTTATAGGTGATAGTATTTAATAATCGCTATTTGAGGTTTCCTTATTTATTAAGCTATAGGAGTTGTCCTATTGCTTTCGCTTCTCCTATGTCGTAATTTAGTCGTCAGCTAAGAGCGTCGGCTCTACCGTTCTCTAATCCTTTCTGGTGGATAATCTCGAAATCGAAGTCAGCTAAGAATTTAACGTATCTTAGTTATCGTTTGCTAAGTTCTTATATCGTAGCGAAGTATGTAATGTTCTTATGATTAATGTAGACCTTAATCTTATATCTACTTCCCGTAAGGTAATGTCGGAATTCTTTAAATGCTTAGATAATAGCTAGGAACTCCTTATCGTAAATTAGATAGTTAAGTTCTACTCCGTGAAGTTTCTTAAAGTAAAAGGCGATTAGTTAGAGTCTTCCCTTATCATCCCGTTATCCGATTTGAGCACTAATTACGAAGTCTAAGGCGTCGGTTTCCAATTCCACTTATCGTTTAGGGTTAAAGGTTGTTAAGACCACGTCTAAAGTGATCGTATCCTTAATTTTGTTGAAGGCTTATTGGTATTCTTCTGTCCATTCGAATTTTATCGATCCTTTCGTGAGGTTCGTGAGTAATGTTACGATCTTACTAAAATCTCGCACAAAACGTCGATAATAGTTAGCGAGTCTAATAAAGGCTTATATATCCTTCACGTTCTTAGGTGTTAGCTAGTTACGTACTGATTCGATTTTCTTCGGGTCCATCCGAATCTCGTTTGGGGTGATGATATGTCTGAGAAATTCCACTTTCTGAACGTGGAAATGGCTCTTCGTGGGTTTAACGAGGAGTTTCGTATCTTATAGCGTTTAGAGTACCTTATGCATATAATCCTTATGCTCTTTAAGGGTTTCCGAGAAGATTAGGATGTCGTCTAGATATATAATAACGAAGATATTAAAGTACTCTCGTAATACCGTGTTAATCATTCGCTAAAATGACGTTAGGGTATTGGTTAGGCTAAAAGGCATAACTAAGTACTCAAATAGTCCGAATTTGGTTCGAAAGGCTATCTTCCATTCGTCTTTAAGCTTAATGCGGATGAGATTGTAAGCGTCCTTTAGGTTAAGAGCCGTAAAGTACTTCTTACTATAGAGCCTATCTCGTAGTTTAGAGATAAGCGATAGTAGTGTTCTGTCCTTAATGGTAACATCGTTAAGCTACCGGTAGTCCATAACTAACCGTAGCTTTCCATTCTTCTTTGGAACGAACATTATTAGGTATCCTACTTCCGATTTGGATGGCTAAATGTAGCCTTTAGCGAGTTTGTCATCTAGATATTCCCATAATGTGGTAAGTTACGTCTCGTTAAGGTTATAGATTTTGTGGAACTTAGTCATAGCTCCGTCTTTAAGGTAGATTTCGTGGTCCCATTGACTGTTACGGCCCGTTCTGCGGCCTACACGTAAGGTGCTAAGGGCCCCACTTTTTCCTCCCACTCACGAACCGATCACCTTAATCACTTACAACACGGACGTGATCAGGGAGATCGCTCACCTCGATCACCACGTAACACACACACGATCAGTGCGATCACCCTAGTATATAGACGCGGTCTTAAACCGCCTCCAGTAAGAGCTACTCTAGCTCCTTAGCTATCAATATAGAAGTCAACGCTTAACTTACTCCAGTTCCTAAGTCTCGCACTAGACTGTGACCCGACCTGCCTAGACGACACCTTAGTCTTTCTATTAAATATAAACCGACCTCTATCTGCCTTACAGTTAGACCCGAACGTCACACATTAATAGCTCTTATTTAGTGGATTGCTATGTCACCCCTAGGCAATACTTCGACACCCACACCATGGCTCTAAGCACGACCCTAACCCCAACCTCGTCTAATATTGGAACCACTCCGACTTACACTTAGATAGAAACTAAGGACATTAGCGAAATCATCAAACCACAGCACCTAACTTCCTTCAATGGAACTCTAGGAACGCTCTAAGGATTCCTCACTTAACTTAAGGCTTACCATCGGTTCTACCCCGAAAGACTTAAGAACGACCCCGATAAGGTCCTCCACGCGGGAACTTGCCTAGAAGGAACCGCTCTCACCTAGTTCGAGCCAATCCTACGGGACTACCTTAACAACGAACCGCAAGACCAAGACTAGGAAATAGTGAACATCTTCGCTAGTTTCGACAACTTTAAGGAAGCCATTAAGGAAGCTTTTGGAACCGTTAACGAGCAACGACAAGCCATCGAGAAACTCAAAACGCTTAGATAACGAGGATCCGCGGCCGATTACGTAGCCACGTTCAGACAGATTGCTGCAAGCTTGGATTAAGACGACGAACCCTTAATGTCAGCCTTCTATGAAGGGCTTAAGGAAGAAGTTAAGGACGAACTCTACCGAGACGAAGAACCCAACACTTTGACCAAGTACATCGCCATGGCTATACGAATTGATAACCGACAACACGCGCGACGATAGTAGAAGCGTAACTAAGGATTCGGATTCATTCCGTACATTGCAAACTAAGGTAGGAAACGCTAACCACGAGGAACTAACTAAAGGCGAAATCAACTAGGAACTGCATAGGCTCACTCAACAAACCCCAAACCCATGGAACTAGACGCAATTCAACGAGACAAGAAGAACCTCACATGCCATAACTATAGGAAGAAAGGACACTTTACACGAGAATGTCGGTTACCTAAGAAGGGGAAAGCAAATTAGAACCCCATACCGGAAAGCAAACGACAAATCAACACATTAGCGAACGAAACCCGCTTAAGATACGAAATCATAAGAATGGGCGAATTGACTAGGACCTCTCACGCTTTACTCTTATGGACCGTATGCTATAACGACGCATGTCTGATCCATAAGTCCGACAAAGACGTAAAGGGATGGTACCTTAAGAAACTAAAGGCATCCCAAACGGTCGCTATACTTAAACGAACTATAATTGAAGAAGAAGAAGGAGATTACTCGGTCGACGAGTCTATAGGGACTAGCGAAGCCGAAGAATGGGAATAACAAGCAACCTAACTGCTCCAAAACATAGAGAAAGAAAACAACGAAGGAGAAACCACCGATTTAGTGGGAACAGAAGAAATCTAAGAATAGTAGGACGAGAACCTCATGCCATTCGCACGAATGACCGTAAACGACTAGAAGTGTGTAGCGAGTGCTAAGCAAAATCCCATACCGAAAGGAGGATGCCAAGTCGTGTTCGTTCTAGCATATAACATTCGACAACTATTCAACCTTAAAAACCCTACATCACGATGGGTATTCGGTAACGACGAACGACTGGCACCTAAACATCAGGACCACGAAGAGATCGGGTGGATCTCATACATCTACCACCATTATGAAATACACCTCAAACAGAAAGGACGACACAACACATTCCCACGATAACTGCTAGACACTAGAATCACTCAACCATACACTTAGGAAGAAGCAGAATACCTCCGTTTCGTGTACCGTAGCGAAGAAGCTCGGGTGGTAGCCTTACAATACAACTCACTAGAAGTCTGTCTCCTAGATAGCGACCCTAAAGATGGATATAACTGCGAACGAGAAGACTATAAGATGCACATACCGTATAAGGTACAACAATGGCACAAAAAACGACAAGAAGAAATTTAACGACATCGCGAAGACGACAAACAATACGAACGACTTAAGTAAGCACAAACAGAGATGCTACGGCGGAAACGTAAGGGAAGGTAGGATCCCAAGAAGGTACTAAAGCACATCCTCGAATGCTAGGAGTGCGTCTTAGAAGCCCTACTACGCTATGACGACGTCCTAGACCCTATGAGTAACCTATACTTCGAAGGATTCGACTTCTCTTAGAATAAAGAAACCCAACCAAGACAGAAGGAACGATAGGAGGAGATCAGGAAGAAACTCCCCACGATTTACGCACACGAAAGCTCATCGGAGAATAACGACGAAGAAAGTGTCTACGATTCCGACGGATACGGAAACACAAGACCAGTAAACCTCAATCTAAGAGAACGGTACTATTAGCCAACAAACCCGGGAACCAAAACACTTAAGCATTACCTCTACGAGCTTTTCCTATGTAAGGAATGCAATAAGAAGGAAGACCTAGAAAGACATATAGACGAGATGTACTACCTTCAGGCTAGAAACTTCAATTTCGTAACGAAATAAACGAATAACCTAAGACTCGCTATAGTTTAGGAAGAACTCGAAGAAGCGAGCAACGCATAACAATACGCGCACGGAAATAAGAACAACTAGGCAAAAAACGACTAGCGTCATCTATGAAAGGGCCACAGAATGACTTAAACACCCTAAGGACCCTCTACGCGACACAGGCAGATCGCGGCATGAAAACGGTCTTAGATGTCCAGATCTAGGGACATCGCATGCGAGCACTGTTAGATAGTGGTGCGATAGGAAACTACATATCCCTAGCTATAGTTAACCACTATTAGCTACCATAACATCAGAAAGTCGAACCTTATAGGTTATGTAACATCGAAGGCGACGCCTTTAACTACAATGATGGGAAAGTCAACATGGAGACTGATCATCTCGACATGTCTGTCTAAGGACACCATAAGTAGGTCAGTTTCGATGTTATAAACCTATCCGGTTACGATCTAATACTTAGTCACCCATGGCTTTAGGAGAGTAACCCTATGATCGATTGGCGCACTAGCTAGCTGCGATGGATGGACACCGCGGCGCGTAACGATCATTTACGACTAGAAGAAGCGAAATTTCGCGACGACTTAGCCTCTAAAGAAGCTTCATAGGGAAGCTATAAGCGAGCCGTTTAGGCGACGACGTCGAAGAGAACGATAATAGCCATAGTAGCGACTCAGAAGAGCCTACAACCTGGTTTACGACATAAGTAATCACGAAAGCACGACAAACGAGTTAAGAGGACAATTACACTCCTTAAACGACACCTAAGTCATGTCGACAAGACACTCAGTCAGCAAAAAGGAACGCCCTTAGAAGACGAAGATAGAATGAAGAACGTCCCTAAGGAATACCATAAATACAACAAACTGTTCTAAGAAAAACTCAATATAGGACTGCCGGAACATAGTCAATAGGACCACGAAATCTGCCTTAAAGACGGAGCTACGACTAAGTTCCACAAAATCTATAACCTCAACGAGACGTAACTTACCACATTACGGGAATATCTAGATGACAAACTCGCTAAAGGCTACATTCAGCCATCCAAATCGGAAGTAGGATACCCGATAATGTTCGTTCTAAAGAAAAATGGAAAGCTACGGTTAGTCGTGGACTACCAGCAGCTCAACGATGTCACCATTAAGGACCGAACGCCATTACCGCTCATCTCTAAATTACGAGATAGGCTCTATAATAAGAAGTACTTCACGGCTCTTAACCTAAAGGACGCTTACAATCTCATCCGCATCAAGCCTAGAGACGAATGGAAGACAGCCTTTCGAACCAAATTCAGACTATTCGAGTACTTAGTTATGCCTTTTGGTCTGACTAATGCCCTAACGTCATTCTAGCGAATGATCAACACGGTACTGCGAGAGTACCTAAACATCTTCGTTGTTATGTACCTAAACGATATCCTAATCTTCTCGGAAACCCTTAAAGAGCATAAGGATTATGTGCATAAGGTACTCTAAACGCTATAAGATGCGAAACTCCTCGTTAAACCTACAAAGAGCCATTTCCACGTTCAAAAAGTGGAATTTCTTAGACATATCATCACCCCAAACAAGATTCGGATGGACCCAAAGAAAATCAAATCAGTGCGCGACTAGCCAACACCTAAGAACGTGAAGGATATATAAGCCTTTATCGGACTCGCTAACTACTACTAACGCTTTATGCGAGATTTTGGCAAGATTGTAGCACCACTCACGAACCTCACGAAAGGATCGACGAAATTCGAATGGACAGAAGAATGCTAACAAACCTTCGACAAAATCAAGGACACGATCACTTTAGACGTGGTCTTAATAACCTTTAACCCCAAACGACAAGTGGAATTAAAAACCGACGCCTTAGACTTCGTAATTAGTGCTCAAATCGGACAACGGGATGATAAGGGAAGACTCCGACCAATCACCTTCTACTCTAAGAAACTTCACGGAGCAGAACTCAACTATCCAATTTACGATAAGGAGTTCCTAACCATTATCTAAGCATTCAAAGAATTCCGACATTACCTCACGGGAAGCAAACATAAGGTTAAGGTCTACACTAATCATAAGAATATTACATACTTCGCCACGACGTAAGAACTTAGCAAACGATAATTAAGATACGCTAAATTCTTAGCTAACTTCGATTTTAAGATTATCTACCGAAAGGGATTAGAAAACGGCAGAGCTGACGCTCTTAGCCGACGACTAGACTACGATATAGGAGAAGCGAAAGCAACAGGACAACTCCTATAGCTTAACAAACAAGGAAATCTCGAATAGCGATTATTGAATACCGTTACCTATAAGGTAGAAGTCACTAACGATTTGCATGACGAAATCAAGGAAACTAGTGCACTATGTTAGGGACACGAAGTGGAACCTAAAGTCATCAATAAGGGAAACGGAAACGAATATAACGGAAAAACATGGATTCCTAACGTAAGAAACCTACGAGAAAGGACCATCAAAGAAATCCATGCACACCTAACGTTAGGACACTAAGGAATTCGAAGAACCCTCGAAAGGATTCGAAGGACTTATGACTATCGAGGAATTAAGAATGATGTTACACGCATCATAAAAGAATGTAAAGACTATACATAAGTAAAAGCAACACGACATAAACCATATAGAGAGCTCAAACCTCTATTAGTGCTAACACGACTATAGGAATCAATCGCTTTTAATCACATCACGAAACTACCCCTATCGAAAGAGCCCATAACGGATACAGTTTACGATAACATCTTTATTATTACCGATAGACTCATAAAGTACGGATATTTCATTCCCTATAAGGAAGCGAGCAACTCCGAAGAACTCGTATACACTTTTCTTAAAGTCATTATTAGTAACCATGGACTACCTAAGGAAATCATCTCGGATAGAGGAACGACATTTACCTCGAAATTTTGGCAAGCCCTTATGGCACAACTCGGATTAAAACACAAACTGAGTACGGCATATCATCCTCAAACGGACGGACAAACCGAAAGGCTTAACCAAACTCTAGAACAATACCTACGATGTTACATTAACCACGAACAAGATAACTGGGTCTCAAAGCTACTAACGGCTCAACTCACCTATAATAGCTTGATCGCCGAGTCAACCTAGCTCACGCTAATGTACGCTAACTACGGATACAATCTAGAAGCCTACCGAACTCCGAAAGAAGGACCACTTATAGAAAAGGCCATACTTATAGCTAATTAACTACGTTCATTACACTCGTAAATGCGGAAGGAACTTAAGTACGTGCGCTAACGAATGGCACATTACCACAATAAGAAAAGATCGAAGGGACCGATCTTTAAGAGAGGAGATATAGTCTACTTACTCCGACGAAATTTCACGATAAATCGACTAAGCTCGAAGCTCGACCATAAGAAAGTTGGACCATTCAAAATTGTAGAAAAACTTTCGGACACTAACTACCGACTATCATTACCCTAAACGATAAAAATGCATGACATCTTTCACATTTCGCTACTCGAACTAGCACTAAGAAACGCAAAACGATAGTTACACATTAAGGTTCACGAAGAGGAATACGAACCGGAACGAATACTTAACAAATAAGTCATGGACGGAGAAGTCAAATACCTCGTCAAATGGAAAGGATATAGCGACGCTAAAAATACATGGGAACCGGTTAGACACCTAAAGAACTGCTATCGCCTCTTACGATAGTTTCACTAACGGTTAGCTTTAAGGAGGGCGCGAACAGACCTAGATCTGTAAGACCGTTAAGAATAGCGTTCTAGTTAACCACACTAAAACCCCCGAAAGACTGAACGTCCACCACAGTCACCAATTCCGCCCGATCCACCTCCTCCAGATCGTCTAAGGAACGGAGACCGCGACGCACTATCTGATGGCCTTTCTTCATAACCTCACGACGTTGACGACGAAGCTAACGAAGACGCGCCTAACATTCATTCACTTTTTGCTAAAGTGCCTTAAGCTTATCCTCCGCTTTCTCCTTTTGGGACTCGAGACGCTTTTTCTCGGCAATAATACGGGAAACTACGGGATAATAAGTTAGGAAGGAGAAAAAAGAGCACTATACGCCTAGGAAACAAACTCACCTAAGGCGCGAGGTACGCCCGATGCATCATAAGAACGACCACGACGAACACATTCGGCGTAGCGATCGAAACCATCCATCATTTTGTAACGATCCTCCTAGCCGTGCGATTCGCAAAAGGAACAAGCTATAATAACGACGCCCAGCTCGGATATTAATAAATATAGATCGTAGCGACGCTACGAAGAGCTGCGGCCTATAGTGTTAGCATGACGAAGAAACTAGAGGAAAAGGGAAGAGAGATTTGACGAACCAATAGGATAGAGGGAGAGACGCGGTTTTGATTG
>JPKY01000139.1:0-59055 GCA_000769265.1 Hapsidospora chrysogenum ATCC 11550
GGGGGGGGGGGGGGGGGGGGAAACCTGATTGTCGACAAGAGAAAAAAAGGGCAAGCGATGATGTTCGTAGTTCGTACTACTAATATTAGGAAATTGGATAACAACGGGAGAGAGTTCCAATACTGACAATTCACTCTTTTCACGGTCTATGTCTATTTGACAATTCGAGAAAGACAGAAGATATAGTACCCAAGCCCGGGCAACAAAAGGCGTGTCAAAGCAAGGTGGCGCACTAAAGGCACCCACCACCCTTGGTATCTCTCCTGGTTCACGACAACTCGGCAATGCCATCCCTAATCCGACACTGAAAAGTTTCCAATTCTTTCCCCGCCATCTCCTCTGGCGACATGCACAGCACACACAACCCGTACCCGCACCTATACATACCCACAGGGCGTACCCAACTACGCCGGCCTCCTTCCATGGGCGAACCCACAAGATAGTCAGTCCCTTCAGTCGAAGCCCCCCACTGGCTCCTCCTTTCTTTTCCCGGCCACTAGGTCATCCAGCCCTGATTCTTTTTGAGATCCAGCTCCATGCCGTTCCTTGTCAGAAGTGAGAAAGGGGTTTGTCGAGACATGTCCGCCTGCGCGTCTGAAGGTTGTCCGTCCTGTCTTTGGGGTACTGATACATGTTGACGGGGCAGCGAGCTTAGGCCTTCTGGGTCAGGTTGCCAACTATGGTCACTTGTAGTTAGTATACATGTCGTCGTAAGACAGCAACGGACAAGTCATGAGGAACATACCGGGAACGCCGAACGAGCGCTTGGTCTTTTCCTCGGTGGAGTTAGGGTTGATGCCGCGCTTGGTGATGGTTCCGTTGATGGAGGTGCGGACATCGAGCTGGGGAAACTTGGGGGCGTCGCGAGCGACCGGAGCTCCAGCAGGGGCGGGAGCTTGAGCGAGGAAAAGAGTCAGTTTTCAGGTTCTTCGAAAATTATTATATTATTTTTTTTCCTCCGCTCATGACAAGACTTACCACGACCGGTGGGAGCGAGGAAATCGGCGATGGGGAAGGGGACGGCAGCAGCCATGGGCGCCGCGGCAGCGAGGGCGATGAGAGCACCGGTGACCTTCATTGTGACTTGGAGACGGAGCTTGGTGTTTGGTTATTTTCTTTCTTGTAGATATATATTCGTCGACGGTGATGTTCTTGTTGTTCTTGTTCTTGTTCTTGTTTTTGTGTGGCCGGCACAGATAACTGGTAAACGATGGAAAATGAGAAGAAAAAAGTGTTCAAGTGCAAGTGCAAGAGCGAAAAGAATGAGGTGGAGAGAAGGATGAAGAGGAAGAACGGAGGAGAGATGGACGGAGGGATATACATATGGGAAGAGTGGAACTGGTGCGAGAAGATGTGGATGGGATGATCCACACAGGCCCACCAGTCTCCTGGTGGAGGTGAGGCCAGGCCGTGGAGGATGAGGTACCCAGAGCTTCTGTATGTAGGTACACACTGTCTGTCAGTCATACAGTACATACAGACACAGATACGCACCACGAGATGGAGGGAGATGGGTCCGGGTTGCGCTGCAACTGGCAGGGCACCCTGGCGATAGAATGGATCGACGAGGAACTGACCAGAATGGGCCTCCGGGAGAGGTGAGAGAGCTCAAGGTTCCGAGCTTGATGAGGATTAGCTGGTATCGAAGCTATCCAAGAGACGGACATGGTAAGTGTCCCGTGCTGCCATCAGGTCGTGCCTATATCATTGGATATAATGTGTCGGCGGCCTCCTCGCCCTTGATCAGCGCACGTTCTGGCGTCACAGGTGTGCACCAGAAGATTGGAGATAGTCTCCTACAAGTATGTTACGTATGTTACTGTACTCGGGATCAATGATGTGGACGCGGTCATGTATCAGGAGCAGCAGCTTCGAGCAGGACTGCTGGAGGGACCCTGTGGTCGTTCCATGCTTCTTCTGGCGCCGATGGAGGGTGACATCGGTCCATGAACCACTGCAAGGTTACTGCCTAGACCGCGCACAGAAAGAGTGTTGACTAGAGTACATGCATGTGTAGTTGCGTACTGTATGGTGCCGACGGAGAAATATAAATCTTGTACATACATAGGTATGTACAATATCCCGCAGGTATGTAGAGACTTGGTCGGAAGTTGTCTGAAACGGGCCTAGGCACCAGGTCCTCTTGAGGCAGTGCGTATACGAACGATCCCATGGGTGTCGGACCGGCGTCATTGGTGGCGGCAGAGGGGCTGGCGCCAAGTTTCGGTCCCCTGCCAAGCCGGCTCTTGATTGACAAGGGGGGGGGNGGGGGGGGACAAACCCAACCCCCTCGCCCTCCCCCCTGATCTGAGCACAAAGTTCCACAACCCACGCACGACATCCAACGACATGCTGCACGGAGGACACCTCGACATTTCTCGAAACCGCTGATCGGACCGTACACATGTATGAGCCGGTGCTGAGCCGGCAGAGGCTGGTCGACTGGTTGGCTGGCAAGGGTCGGGATGCGCGACGGCCATTGTGGCGGCGAATCCGCCGGCGTAGATCAGTGAAGGCTCGTCCGGCCGTCGGTTCCTGGCTGGCAGCGGTATGGGATGATGGAAAGCGCCAGGTGCAGGACCTAATATCGTATACAGAGCGTATTAGTACAGGTGTACGAACACCATGGCAGGAGGTAATAATACCCACACATCCTCATAGCGGAGATTGCCAAGACTCACAACCCTTGTGTGCTGCAGATCAAAATGCACTGCAGTGGGCTCGATATTTGGGGGCAGAGCCGCAGAGGTGGCCATCATCTACTAATAGAGCAAGGTACTTGTATTAGTAGTGTCTGCCGTCATAGCTGGGTTAGAAAAAGCTTGTCTTGCCTTCCTCTTGGTAATATTACTAGCTGTAGGAATTCCCTACCAATAGTTAAGGTAGGTACTAGCAGTGTGCATCATCCAACAAGGCGCTCATACTGTAGACCAGGCACAAACAAAACTACAGGCACTTCGTCTAGGTAGTGATAACACCCGCCTTTCTGCTTCCTTGGGATAGACCATAGTTGTGCGCTGGCAGCTTCAACGGACATTGTTCCTCCGTCCGCTGGCTGACAACACCCACCCGCCATCGGTACCGTCCCCACCCTCCCCGAGCCCCTGGTACATTGTCCCCCGTCCCGACGACCGTGCGTAGTGTGTACCTCTGCTGGGAACTACCTTTTTATGTCTCACACTCGCTACTCCGTGTCGGCGTCCGCATCCGTCTTGCATCATTGCATCATTGCATGTACGAGCACGCAGACCCCCGTGCATGTACGTACTACCTACCTAGGGTGCTTCGCGACGTGGTATAAGCGCACCCGTCCGTCCTCGTTGATGCCGGTAACTCATTTTACGAGTACCAGCATCGCTCGACTCGACAGTTGGCTCCATTACTCTCGGCCCATCTTTTGGAGCGCTAATCCCACTCACAAGGGCCCCCCCCCCCGAGCCCGTCGAGAATCCAGAATACCCTACACCGCCGATCACCGAGACCTCGGACGGACGCGAGACTTTGGACAGAGCCTGGCCATGATGCCACCTCTCTTATCGTACTGTAGGCAAAAAAATAAAAAACAAAAAAAAAAATAAAAAAGAATCATAAGCGCGCCGATCCCTTCCCGCTTGTAGCTCTCTCTTTTGTTCCGGACCTTTTTTTTTTTTTTTTTTTTTTTTGGCTCCCCTGCTCTGCAATCGAAAATCTACCCGCCGCCTGAAGCAGAAATGAGCATAATCACGCACGCAGGGGAAGCTGGAGCCCATGATGATATCGATCAGTCCATCTTGAATGACAAGTTGTTGTCAGGTTATGAAAACAGGCTTCGACTTGGACGACACGTTGGCCTGAACTTGCCAATGCCAGTATATATGATGGCTTGGGGTCATCGCTGTGATGGCTTTCTAGTATTGTATCTAATCGGGCCAGAACTCCTCTCAAGACACACGAGCACTCCCGAGCCATCATCATGACATGCTCGAGAACTCATCCAACCTAACAAAATCAACGCAACTCTAACCCAAGCTTTCTCGGCCAATCCAACACCGCTTCGTCAACATGTTCCGTCTCCCAAGGCCACCGTCATCGCGACCATCTTCGCGGCCCTCGTCGACGCCGATGTAGTAGTACCCTGTAACCGTAACCGTCGCCGCTTCTAAGTCCTTGCATAGTACTTTTCTAGCGCCGTACCCCATGGCAGTGTGATGCCGGCCGGGGCGTCGTAGTCCGAGGCGAGCGAGGGCAAGAAGCACATCCTTGCCTCAACTCGGGAACAACCTCTCCTCTATACCCCCCCACCCCCCCGGGCGGGTGCCAGCTCACCAGCTCATCAGCCCCTTGGCCCTGTCGAACCCTCCGCGCAACTGCGACTCCGGCTTGACCACCTTGCCCTTCAACACCGTATACCGCACCAAGTTCTCACAGTCCTCCGGCTTAATCCTCGCCAGCCAGATGCACTGCGCCGCGCCCACATCCCCACTCCTGCCACCCTTCTCACCTCCCCCTTCCTCTTCTTCTTCTTTTTCTCCTTCTTCTTGCCCCCCTCCTCCCCCCGCCACGTCGTCCTGTCCAAAAGCGTTCGGCCGGCGATACACCATGACATTGGCCGAGTACTTGTGCCCGCCGACATGACTGATAAAGTAGATGCCCACACCGCCGGGCCTCTCGTCGTGCAGGTCGCGGTACAAGCCCAGCGGGCGCAGGTGGCGCTCCAGTTCGCGGCGCAGCAGAGGCGCGCTCTGGCCGCAGCGCGCGTCGCGCGTGCCCTGGCTGCACATGAGGATGACGGCGTTGTGCGGGCAGCGCCGCGTGCTCAGGTCGCCCACCGAGGCGGGTATCGACGAGGTCGGGTGGAGGGGTGTCGCTGTCGTGGGTGCGTGGCTGACAATGTCGGTGATGAGGGTGGGGACGTTGGCCGGGCGGACGTTGTCGATGAGGGTGAAGGCTGGGAGGAGGAGAACGGTTGCCGGTTCGCTATAGTCGCTGGTGTCGTGGGGTGTGGGCATATTCGATGCCGACAGCTTCATCTTCTGCCCTCGTGTTAGCGCACCTTGTTTCCCCTGATCCAACGTTAGAAACAAGACTCGACTCACCCCGTTGGACGGCGGGCCGGCCTTGTCGACAGCCTCCATAACACTCCCCTTCTCATCCGCCACATCCCTCACCCAATCCGCCTTGCCCGTGCCCACAATCAGATGCGTGCTCCAAGCCTTGACCTCGCCGTACAGCGCATCCTCCTCTTCGATCTTGAACCCGCGCGGGTACCTGACCGCGCACGTCTCGCAATCGTGAAGACACTCCTCCCCGTCGGTCGCGGGGTCCGTCTTGGCGAACAGCTCGCCCATCGGAGCCGGGTGGCCCGCGCCGTTGCCATTGCCCCCGGCGCCTCCGATCACCCATGAGCCGAAGGACTTGAGCGATGCGGCCATCTTTTGCTTGATGGGCTTGCGTGGCGGCTGGGGTGTTTCGGACGAGCCCGTCGTGCCTGTCATGGTGGAAGAACAAGAAGAAAACGAAGACGAAGAAGAAGAAGAAGAGGGGAGTGGGCTTCCGGGGCGGGAAAAAAATAATAATATCGACGTCACGTAAGATCCGATCGGACTTGGCGCTGTTGCGATTCCGGCCGATGGTGGGGGCTCGGCTGGTCCGTGGGCGCTGATTGATAAAAGTGCCGGCTCCAATTCCCGGGTTGGAGTTTCCGGTCGACGGCCGCTTACACCACCTATTCGCTTTCGAACAGTGTTGTTAAGGCCGGATAATACCTCTCTAGGTATTTGGCTTGGATGTGGTTTCACCATCCCCCCCCTTCCGACCTTGGGAACCTACATATATGCCGTGATGCCACGAGTCCACGACACTGCTGACGCAAGCTCGTGTGCGGCGTGGGATACCGCCGTCTATCTCCGAGGTCTCCGCCTCTCCGCCCCTCAGCCCCCTTGTCTTTTGTTTTATCTGATGGCCCGGGTTTGTTGCCGCTCCGTCTTGGCAGCCGGAGTTCAGACGGATTCCGGGCATTGAGCTTCGCACGGTCGAGTCCCAGGGGCACAGGGAGACGCAACATTGTCCGGATTGGCAATGAAAGATGAACTATTAGAGGCTGCTCATGAAACAGTTAAATGCTTACGGACGTACAGTATCCTGAAGAAAGTCTCGTGTACATACATAACGGGCTACAGCGTCCTCGTGCTCCAGCCCAGTCCCTAGGGCCGCCCCAACAAACCCATCCCGAGGTAAGCATATAATCATTTTGAGTCTCCCAACAATTCCCATAAAAGATATCCATATTACATCCTCGCACCCCCGAAACTACACCCACCTGGGTCTCACATATTCTTCTTCCTTGCCTCATCGTACCCCTCCCCCTCACTATCCTCATCCTCATCCTCCCCATCATCCGCACCCATCTCCATCTTGACCTTGTCCGACTTCCGCCGCCTATCCTTCATGGCCGCCCGAATCTTGCGACTCGCCTCGTTGAACCCCTCGGCCGAGTCCAGGGTGGTGAAGCCGCTCACGGGGAACGCGCTCGAGCCGAAAGCCCCACCGCTGCTGCTAGAGCGCGAGCGGCTACGGGACCGTGACGGAGGACGCGTGGAGAAGATGCCCACGTGGCCAATGCTGCTGAACGAATCGTGCCGCGGGAGCTGCCGGCTTGACTGGGTGGTGTTGCGGCGTGACAGGCTCGGCGGCGTGGCCTCCCCGACGCTGGACTGGTCGCTGTCCACCCGGCGGTGCCCGCTCGGCTGTGCCACCCCGGCGGCCTCCGCCTTGAAGGGGTCGGGGACGAGGCGGGTCTTGTCGAAGTCGGGGAACATCTCCGGTCCGAGGGTGTTGATCAGGTCCGTCACCTCGGCGCTCAGATCCGCCCGCTGCACCCTCAGCCGGTGGATGTTGTAGCCCGAGGTGGGCGACAAGCACAGGACGAGCGGGCGCAGCGACTTGAAGATGTCCATGCCGACCTCGCCGAACCGCAGCGCCGCAAACGTGATACCCACCATGGCCGGCCACACGGCGCAGTATACCAGCCATAGAGGTACCCAGCCCGGCACGTAACCCCAGAGGCGGTCGTGCCAGACCTTGACCACAATCAAGGTGGAGTAGACATGGTACAAGGCCGGCGCGAATCCCAAGGCCACCAGGATCTTCCAGGTGGCCATGACATCACGGCCCCTAATCTTGACCGTCGATCCGGCGAGGGCCGTCTTGGCCTTCTTCCTGCTGATGATCTTGGTGGCGACAAAGACGGGCGAGAACAGCAGCAGGCCGGGGATGGTAGCGAAGAAGAGGACCAGCAGTTTGAGGAACCGGTACACGGTGAGGAAAATGACCTTGAAGATGGACATGCGCGCATACTGGACCTGGTGGTCCTTCAGGTTGAGGTAGCGCAGCTGCTTGTTGTACTCCTTGACGCCGTGCGACAGGGACACGATACGGGGGTCGTCCTTGTACCGTTCGTACCCCATGCACAGGCGCCGGTTGAGCTCCACGACTACGGGGAGGGGGAGCTTCTTGCCTGTCGGGTTGTACATGCGGCGCGCGGCCTGGATCATCATGAGGGTATCATAGTCGGGTGCCGAAACGGTGACGGAGTACAGGGCCTGGTACACCGTGTCCAGAACCTGACCGATGGCCTCCCTGCGCTGGTTGTTGCGGTACTGCTCGACGACGTGTGGCGGGATCTCGAAGGGGTCGCCGAACTCAATGACGGCGCGCGACCGGAACTTGTGGGGGTGGAAATAGTTCATGCCAACGGGGACAATCTTGAGGCCGCAGTCCGGGGCCTCGGCGAGCGCACCCAGGGCCATGATGGCGACACCAGCCTTGAGGGGCAGCAGCTCAGTGCGGTCATGGCTGCCGCCCTCGGGGAAGATGCCGACACACCCACCGTTTCGTAGACGTGCAAAGACGGCCTCGTAGACCTTGGTCTGGTCGGTGTGCGGAGCAAGCTTAAACTTGGTCCCCTCGAAGCCTGGCGCGCATCCCTTGAGCTCCTTATTGGTGAAGTTGCCATTCTCGTCAATGTCGTCCCGTCCCGTGAGCTGCTCAAGGGCCACCTTGCCCTTAAACGGCCGCTTGATGCGAAGCTCCTCGGGGCCGATAATTTGAGCAATGTCGACGCTGGCAGCAGCGGTCTTCTTGCCGGGCGGCAGGAATATGTTGCCATGGACCTCGCCCTCGCCCTCGCCAAACTTTGTGCCCACGCCGCGGATAAGAGTTGGGTCATGTATGGGGTCGGGGAGGTAGATCCTGCCGGTGGCGGGTTTCGCGGCGTCCTGGGCGCGGCCGACGGGGACGGAGCCGACCTGGCGGGAGCCCCAGCCGATGAAGCCGTGGACGGATTTCTGAGCGATGAGGAGGGAGGCCCGACGGCCGGCCTCGTGCTTGAGGGTTCGCTGGAGGAGTAGCGCGTCGACAAACTACGGTAGCAGGGTGGTGTCAGCCGAATGTCGCGTGACATTGGGTAGCGTAGCTCCAGGATTGAGACGTGGCAGACAACTCACCTGGTTGGCGTGCGGTGCAGCAACGAAGAGGACAGGGCCGGTCTGCGGGACCCTCCAGGCGCCGCGAGGGACGACCTCCCTGAAGAAGCTATCGACGAGATTCCCGATGACGTAGAGGAAGAGGTCGTACTTCCAATTCACCATTGGGTAGAGCTCCTGGGCCTTCTGCGGGGCAGACCCAGACCTGGTCTGGGACTGGGCGCTCGCGTCGGTGCCGCCGCCGGCCTTTGAGGCCATGATGGGCGTACGGTTGCTGCGATGGGGGTTCCGGGAAATGACTGGAGATGTCTGGTGGATCGGGTAGGCAGGCGGGTGTGTGAAGACTCGATGGCTGGAAGCAAATGTTACAATCTTGCCCTCGGAGGGGCGGAGATGGTGAAGGTGGGAGGAAGGATTTGGGTTGGTGGTGCTCGTGGCGTATCCGTACTACAAGTGACCTGGAAGAGTACAATAATAACAATGAGGGGAGGAGCGCCACATTTTGCAGCTCGTACAGACTGCCCAGTACAGTACAGCGGGGGCTCCGGCCAGACCGGGTTCTGGATTTCGACGGGATTGCAGTGGTTCATCTGGATTTCAGTGGGCAAACGGGGTCCCCGGGTTGAATTTACAGGGGATAACGGCCCGCCCCACAGCTACGCCGGGTGCCCCCGAGGCTATGGAATCGCATCGAGAGGGCCGTGGACACTGGACACTGGGCAGCGGGAAATACGAGCCAAGGATTCGAGATTCATGCGAACATGGCTGGGAACCAACAGCCGACGGAAGCCTTTTACGCTTGGCGGGTGAACGCTTGGACCCGCTGGCGCTGCCTCTGCCAATGCCTCGTGTACAGACATACCTGCAGCCTTGAAAAGGCGCCTGCCCCTAGCTACTTCAGCACCCGGCTGGAAAGCTACAGTTTCTTACTAGTACTAGTAATAGTAGTAGTACCGTTTGGGTACTAGTGCAGTAATAGTGCATTGTTTCCGGCTCGTATCACTGGATACGTGACATAAATGTGAGGAAATGATGCAGCCATGGTGCAGAGACGGGGGCGGGCCGTGCCATGATTATTTGTTTCGTAGTATTTTAATCTTCAGGAATTCAATAAATACTTTGCAAATTCATAGTTCGTCGAGGAGCAGGAGCATCTCCGCGGTATACCTAGATCCAATCACCCATTCTCCCATCCAGCCGGGCAATCGATAGCCGGGGCAGCCCCACCTACTCACCACCTGGTCCGATTCCGAGCCCGGGCCCGGGGGGGGGGGGACCCACTATCCGTCGGAGGCCCGTCTTGACGAATACCATCTAAACTTCAACCCTCTCCGTCGGGCTCAGGATCTGGTTTTTTATACATCATGAACGATGAGGCTGGTGTCAGGTAGCATGTTGCACCAAGCTACAGTACCCCACGTTCTGAGTGCCAAGATGTATTTCAAAAAATATAGATGATGAACTTGCCACACACCGGCACACCCGACTTAGACGCCTTCATACGCAGCCTGATCCAGCCTCACTAGTTTCCGCACGAAGAATAAGAACTAGATATCTCATCGTGCCGGGGCCCTCAGCCTGATCGTCATGACTACTTATGCACCCTCCACCTCCGCCGGCAGGAGGTTGCATTGCCTGCTCTGATGGTAACACGGCGTCATCGCCCATCCGCCGGGCCCACCACATCGCTCCAGCGCCTGACCTCGTGCGGTCTGCATCATCTGATGCCTTTGTACCTACCGGTGTGATTGTTGGCAGAGACGAGCTGTGGTCTTCACTAAGTAGGTATCATGGGCGGCGTTGAATTGTAGAAGGGCCGAACTGTACCACGCCTCTGACTACATGCAGACGCCGGATCGTATACAACCTCCCTGTTCGGTCGGTCATGTGTATGGGCACCACCCCCAGGCCTTTGATGGTGTATACTTACTAGCACGTATTTACTCTTTGAACCTCTTCAGGCCTGGTGCTAACTATGCCCCCCTTCCGCAAAACACCACCAATATCCCATCGCGTAATGCTGCTCACGATCCTCCTCGCACTATTTCCCTGGAGGCCCTCAGTCCTCGTCTCTCCGGAACCATCCCCATGCCAGGAACCCAGGCAGGTAGGAGCCGACTCTCTGCATGCCACCAGTTCCCAGGAGGACTGGGAGGAGGTGGCCAAGAGACAGGACCGCCATCTCTGCTACGTTCTCCCAGTCAAGGGCCACGACGACGCCGAGACCATCTCCAACGTCCTCAACGGCGACTGCAGACACCGGGCGCTCGTCGTCCTTCCCGGGGAGGAGTACAACATGAACACACCCATCACCACCACCGACCTCGATGACGTCCACATCCACCTCTTCGGCCGCCTCCTCTGGAGCCCCGACATCCCCTACTGGCTCTCCGTCTCCATGCCCATCGGCTTCCAGAACCAGAGCACCGTCTGGTACTTTGGCGGTGACCGCGTCCACTGGGACGGCCACGGCACGGGAACCCTCGACGGCAACGGCCAGGTCTGGTACGACTGGGCCAAGGGCCAGGGCAACCTCCCGCACCGCCCCATGATGATCAACTGGCGCCACCTCACCAACTCGGTCGTCCGGCGCACGCGCTTCGTCCAGTCCCAGATGTGGACCATGGCCACCTCCTGGTCTCGCAACATCCTCTTTGAGGACATCTACGTCAACAACACCTCCTCCAGAGAGCACAGCACCCTCAACACCGACGGCGTCGACACCATCAACTCGGACAACATCACCTTCCGCCGCTGGGACGTCACCTGCGGCGACGACAACATCGCTCTCAAGGGCAACTCGAGCAACATCTTCGTCCACGACAGCGTCTTCCACGGCGGGCAGGGGCTGGCCATCGGTTCCCTGGGGCAGTACAACGGCCGCCACGAGTACATCGACAACTTCTACGCCCGCAACGTCACCATGCACAACACCCGCTACGCCATCTACCTCAAGACCTGGCCGGGCCACCAGAACGGGTGGCCGCCCAATGGCGGTGGCGGCGGCCTCGGCCATGGTGAGCATATTGCCATCGAGGACATCGTCGTCAACGGCACTCGCACCGCGCCTTTCTGGATCTGGCAGTGCGAACACTACGAAGGCGATATGGGTAAGGACTGTGACTCGTCCCAGTTCTCCTTCTCTGATGTCGCCTTCCGTCGCGTCTCCGGGACGACCGCCCCGGGTGTCACCCTCGCCGCCTCGCTGCGCTGTGCTGCCGGAGGCGGTGGCTGCACCAACGTCACCGTCCAAGACTTTTCTGTCACCGAGGGCAGCTCCGGTGAACCCATGAGCGAATGGTACTGCGCCAATGTCCATGGGGCGAAGGGGTTCGAATGTGAGCCCTTCCCGCCGGAAGAGGAGGAGTGAGCGACTAGCCGATTTGAATGACCCCTAATAAATACAGTGTATGACTGATAGAAACACATGACACCATGGGGCTATCTCTGATACCACGAGCAACAGTGGTGGAGCCAGGGACCAGAGTTGCTGTTACCTCTATCAAGTCCCAGTGCTGAGGATGGACAAACACCCACCGATGGCCCATTACACGCCCACGCCTCACAATCCCCATCACTTCTTCTTTCCCTTCCGCTTCCCCTTCTTCTCCGGCACACTCGCCGTCCCACCCTCCACCTCCCCCTCTCCCAACTGGCCCTCACTTTCCAACTCTTTCAGCTTCTCCTGTCCCGATATAAACATCGACAGATCACGATTCATCTCCTTCAACTCCGCATTCTCCGCCTTGAGCTCCTCCAGCTGCCTGTGCACAGCCTCGTTGTCGCCGTTGAGGTGCTCGATGCGCTTCATCAGCCCTTCGTTCAGCCTCTTCTCCTCCTGCACCGTCTTGCCCAGGTTGCGCGCCAGCTCTTGGCTCTTGGATGCCTTTTTGCGCTCGCGCTCCAGGTCACGCTCCAGCTGTGGGATTGTGTCCCTTGTGAGTGTGCTGTACTGCTCATCTAGGACGTTGAGTTTCTCCACAGCCGCGGATGCCTGTTTCACGGCTGACTCGGCCGCCGCAGATGCCTTCGATGCTTTGTCCACGGCCTTGCTGAGCATCTCCTCGTAATAGGCGCGCTGTGACTCGAGCTGGCTGGTGATGAGGTGCGTGTACTCCAGCCCGATGCTCTCAAGCTTTGCCCGCGGGACCACGTCCTCGTCGCCGTGCTGCTCTCCGCGACGGTCGCTCCGCCCCGGTAACTCAACCACCTTCCCATCCCCCTTGTCCCGAATGAGGCGATGTACCCACATATCGCCCGCGTAATCCCAGACGTGCTGCGTCTCCAGCTCCAGAGCAAAGCTGTGCGCCGTCTCCTTCCAGTGGTCCTTGGCATGACCTCCTTTGTACCGGCCGCACCCGACATGCCCGCATATCAGGCAGATCCAGAGATCCTCCGTGGTGTCGCACACGCTGCAGAGATTCGACACAGACGACCCAAATGGCTGCGTGTAAGGGTTTGACGGGTCGTAGCTATCCGCCTGGGGAGGATTAGTAAATCGACAGACGGGGCAGCCGGCGCCCCGCCAGTTCTGCAGACACGTGCAGTGGAAGACGTGGGAGCAGGGTATTGTCATCAGCCCGTTGGTCTCGTCCATCCTCTCCAAGCAGACGGGGCATGTAGGTAGCTCAACAAGGTTGGGCGTCGGTGGAGGGAAGGGCTTCATTGTGTTGGAGACAGCGGACGAGGAGGAGCTTGCGGCAGCAGGCACGTCGACGCTGGCCTGCGTTGGTGTTTCGAATGTGATCTTCTTTACAAACACGGCGTGGCAAACTTGGGGCTAGGAAGAAAGAATTAGCTATATCGCCTTGTTATAGTTGATCACGCCAAGAAGAAATGAGCTGCTCACCTCCATCGTGTTGAACACCTTCCCGTCAAACTCCCTCCGCCATTTCTTTGCCCGGTCTCCATCACGAAACTTGAGCAGTGCAAGGTATTTGTTCATTTTGGACGTCATCACCATCCGGCAGTGACTGATATCGTTCCTCCACCGTTCGCCTACAAAGCCCAGGAAGTCGCCGGGACTCATGTACGCCGGCACTGCAGGTATACACAGCGTGGTGAAGTCGATCGACGGCGTCCCCGCCTCTGTCGCCGAATTGGCCCCTTCGTCTACTTCCTCGATCGTGTCCAGCGAGGGCGTCTCCTCGCCTTCTCGGTAGAAGTGGACGACACCCCAACCCACTTCCGTATTCTTCGTCTTGAGCGGTAAATACTCGGCCTTCGCTGTCCCAGCACCACTCAGGGTCGGCCCAAGAGGCGGGGCCGCAGCCGGGCCACCTCTGCTCGACTCGCCCGCCATGCTCAAGTCCACCGTCTCGATGCTCACGCGTCCGAACCGCCAGTCCTTGACTGCCGTCTCTGGTCGCAACGCGGCGCTGGATGGCGGGTACGGGTAGCTTGCACTTCTCTCCAGGGACTGCCTCTCCGATATTCGCTTGGCCAGCCGTTCGTCTTCCTGGAGCGCCGCTGGCAGGGCGCCGCAGTCGACCAGATTCGGGCCCTGGACGCCAGCTCCCCGGAAGCTCGAAGCCCGTTCCCAAGCCTGCGCGCCCGGTCTTCTACTATTCTCGCTTCTCGGTACCGTGTGAAACGTCGGTCGGTCGGGACGAGGGTGCGACGGCAGGTCGTCGAACACGTCGGCTTGAACAGGCGGTAGCCAGATGTCGCTTCTGCTGCCAGGTCTGTCGGGGCCCTCCGTTGCCGGCGAAGGTGTGGGGTAGAGTTCGAACTTCAGATGATAGAAGTACGAAGGCATAGTATCCCTTGGCTGGGCGTCGCGAACCACGAGAGCTGTTGCTAAGCTCTCCCCGCCTCGCCTATCTCTGAGGATCCGCGTGCAGCCGGGTATATGCTGGGCCGCAAATGGCTATAGAACGTAAAGGAGCGCTTAATTATTAAGGCGACTAGATCTCTTCAAAAACCGAGACTTAGTTGACAAGCTCGATAGGGCCATGGCGAAGCCGCCGTGTCCTGGCTGGAAGTTGCTTAGCTGTCCGTCGGCGTGTGCGATGGAGGAATGCGATCGAGACTAGGTGCACCGTCCAGCAGCCGCTACCCCGGCCACTGCATAAGTCACGTCGGCAACAGCGCCGTGCAGACACAAAGGAAATAGAAAGGAGTCACCGCCTAGAGGCCGAGCAGTGTGCTATGCTGATGTCGTTGCCGTTGGCAGGTTAAGAGAGTTCCAGTCCAACAGTAATAAACTACGACGACCCCACTGGTACGTGACTCTTCCGCCACATGCCAATCTGGAACCTCTGAACTTACGACGTCTTTTAACTACTAGTACCTGGTATTCAAATACTAATGGTGGCAGTACCGCTCAGTACCTGGACAAAGTTTTCAAACCCCAATCCAAGTCCCCTTCGTGGAATATTTGCGGCAAATTTTCACGTAGATTGTACTGGATGTTTAGACATGCAATAAGTCTTTATTTATGCCCCTCAGGGTCATCATTGCGAAAGCCTATTAATATGCAATTCCCAATCCGTTATCCCCAACGCCAGTGTGCTGGTTATGCCAGCGTCGTAAAGCCGTGAACAGAGTATCTCCCGCCCTTATTGGCCGCCACGCAGACGGAGGACCAGGTGCAGGGTACTCTCCTTCTGGATGTTGTAATCCGAAAGGGTCCGGCCGTCCTCCAGCTGCTTACCAGCGAAGATCAGGCGCTGTTGATCCGGAGGAATACCCTCCTTGTCCTGAATCTTAGACTTGACGTTGTCGATCGTGTCGGACGACTCGACCTCCAGGGTGATCGTCTTGCCAGTCAGGGTCTTCACAAAGATCTGCATGCCACCACGAAGGCGCAGAACCAGGTGCAGGGTGCTCTCCTTTTGGATGTTGTAATCGGAAAGGGTTCGGCCATCCTCGAGTTGCTTGCCGGCGAAGATGAGGCGCTGCTGATCCGGAGGGATGCCCTCCTTGTCCTGAATCTTTGACTTCACATTGTCGATAGTGTCGGACGACTCAACCTCCAGCGTGATAGTCTTGCCCGTCAAAGTCTTCACGAAGATCTGCATACCACCGCGCAGGCGCAGGACGAGGTGCAGCGTGGACTCCTTCTGGATGTTGTAGTCGGACAGGGTGCGGCCATCCTCAAGCTGCTTGCCAGCGAAAATCAGGCGCTGCTGGTCGGGAGGGATGCCCTCCTTGTCCTGGATCTTTGACTTGACGTTGTCGATCGTGTCCGAAGACTCGACCTCGAGGGTGATGGTCTTTCCGGTGAGGGTCTTGACGACTGTGACGGTTGTCAGCAGCTGTTGAGATGTGGCTTAAAAACATCGCTACTTACAGATCTGCATGCCACCGCGGAGACGGAGGACAAGGTGGAGGGTGGACTCCTTCTGAATGTTGTAGTCGGACAGGGTGCGGCCATCCTCAAGCTGCTTGCCAGCGAAAATCAGGCGCTGCTGGTCGGGAGGGATGCCCTCCTTGTCCTGGATCTTTGACTTGACGTTGTCGATGGTGTCCGAGGACTCAACCTCGAGGGTGATGGTCTTGCCCGTGACTAGAGATGGCGGTCAGTAACTGGAGCGCCGGTATGACGAGGCGATGACGGGAACCTACGAGTCTTGACGAAGATCTGCATGTTGGCGGCTGTAAAGTTCGTGGATGATGATTGTGCGGAATGACGGGGAGAGACGGAATGTCGCAAGGATTCAACGTCCGGATGTGCTGGGTGTTGATGTGACGAGGAGGAAGTATGGAGAAAGCAAGGTTGCGGGAGGGTGGGATTTAAGTAGGTGTGTTGGGAGGCGAGGCGAGGTGGCAGGTGAGCAACGCGGAAAGCGGAGATAGCCTGATGCGTGAATGGTCGCCTGAGACGGAGGCGCAGCGACCGATTGCCCCAGGGTCTATGAATCATGGCCCAATGGCCAATCAACATGAAGAGTCCAGAAGCCTCCAGAACGCCGAGGAGGGGGGGGGCAGTAGTACTAGTTACTTCGCGGCTGCGCATACAAAGCCTACGACTTAAGTACCAGGTACCTTCCACGTTATCAGGAAAGTGGGTCCATAACTGATGTCAGATGCGAACGGGTGATGCAAGACCAGTCGCTTTGCCCTTCACTTCCTCGTCGTTCTCCGAGGCGTTTTGGACACAAAGAAAATTTGTTCGCAAAGTAAGGCTACGTTTACTCAGCAGTGCCAGAGAAGCCCGAAGATTTTCAAAGCCACGCAGGGCTGGTGGCGCGGCCAGATTGGTTTGCTCTGCTGAGGCGTGGCTCAGCATCCGCATCGATTGGTCATCACTGAGGGCTTAGGTAAATCCTTGGTCGAGAAGGCGCCAGCAAAAGACTTCGCCACTACAGACTACCTACTATGAAGATCTTTCCCCAGCAACTCGGCTCGATCCAGGAACATCCGCTCACAGGAATCCCGTGCCTGATATTCTGAAATTCTAATTTCCCGAAGTGCTTTCTTCCACGCTTCGGTGAATATTCCGCTCGCGCCCATCCCCAGGCGCTGCCACCTCGCCAGCCCAGCCTCCTCCGCCTTATCAGCTTCGGATGCGGGGTCGCCGAAGTCGCAACACGCATGGGCTACGTCATAACCGACCCAACGGCGTGCCCGCTCGGAAATGACCCTCACCATGTCTCCTCGCGAAAACCTGCTCGACGGCCAACTTTCATCGCCCGATCATTCCATTCAAAAAGATGTCACCTTGCAGCCATCTAATCTCGGGTGACTGCATATTTGAAGACGCATGTTGGACTTCCGAGGAAGCCGATATTCCTCGCTGAGAAATGCTGCAAGGGTGGGTGTGACCGGCATAAGTCTGGACTTTGGTGGCTGATTATGCCTTGAAAGCACGCTCGCAGGCGGTAGGACACGAGAGCGAGCAGGCACTCTAGGCTAAACGACAGGGCGGCATGGCGCTGCGAGCCCCGAAGAGGCCAACGCACAGATTTACCAAGCAGCACCATCTATGATCTCCTCGTCTAAGTGATTAGAAGTAGCGGAAAACAGTCAACAGTGGACCCCATCTCGCGAGTCATGACAAGAACGTGGTTCCGAGATTCCATAGTCCGTACTCCACCCCCGCATCCCTCTCTCGTCTAATCCCGGGGACTTGGCGCCGAAACTCGGGATTTCATGGAGACAAGTTAATATCTAGTAGTGAGAAACGTTAGTCTACAGCGTCGTGTAATAGTAGCGCTCGATGCTCAGGAGCATCTATCTATACACGTAAGAGCGCGCACATCAATCCTCTCGCAGGCGAGACTCTAAGCTAATATCCCGGAAGCCTAGGTAGGCAAGCAGCGGCAAATACGACGTAGTATTAGTACCAATCCAATACCAAGCGAATCAAGCGCTGACAATGATAATGCAAGTGCAGACATGTTTGGGCATATATCATTGCAGATTAGGTTACTCTGAAACGGCTAGCTTTCAAGGAATCCACCCAACCCAAACCAACATTGTGCTCAAGTGGGAGCCCTCCATTCATGGCTCAACAAACGCCAGTCCCATGCGCATTTCTCTCATCTAAGCTGAGCTGCCATGTCCCATCTGTCGTTCCCCTAGGATGTTTCATAAACATGTTTCCCATCAAGGCATAAAAATATGGTGCCCTCCCAATGTGTCCAGTTTGGCGAGACACCCTCTAAAAGAAATCAGAAGAAAAAAAAAGTCGTAAAGCACTAAACCTCTTTCTTGCAGTCATACATTCGTCGAAGAAAGTCGTAAAAGCGTGGATCATAACCCGTTTTCGTTCTCCGTGTCGTACGTGAAGCGGTGTCCAGTTGGGGTAAGAGAAGTTAAGACAGAGTGCCGCCATGTGGAGGGCAGCATGCTGAAGTCGCCGTTGGAGCTGAATATGCCCAAGATGTAAATCTTTGCAACGCCGTCGCTCGTGGGTGGATGGTAGGGATAACGCTAAGACAAAGGAAAAGGGTCGGCCCCCAAAAGGGAGGCAGGATATGGTATCATGGACAACAATGTGGAACCATCAAACATAGTACATACGCAGTGCTCTAGTTGGCGCGGATGACGAGCTTCGACACGAACTTGTTGGACAACGAGTCGAAATCGTAGCGGTCAAACGTGGCCTCTTTGCGGGTGCGCAGGTATGACTCTGCTGATATGTTAGATGAAGGGACAACATTGTCGGAGGTATGTTTGCTCACCATGCTTGAGGACATGCTGTCGTACTTCGGTCATGGCCTCGCAAACGGCCTCGTTGTCGTGAAGCAGATGGCCGTGCTTACGTGTGTCCCAGTCGGTGAAGGCCGGGAGCTTCTGCGAGATGGCATGGAAGAGACCCACAATGACCCCGACAGGGGTGGTCTCCATGTCGCTGCAGAACTTGTTCACCGCCACAGGGTCGGGGACACGGTAATGGCAGTCGAACTGCATCTCCTCCCACACAGCCAACAGGATTGAGGCGAGCATGAAGATGGTAGGCCAATTCTTCATCTTCTCACCGCTATACACTCCCGAGTACAGAGACGAGAGCTCCTCGAGGATGTCCTTCTGAAGCTCACGCCACATATCGGCGAGGGCACACTTGATCTGGAAGTTGATCATGACAGGCGCTACTGTCCGGCCGTAGAATTTGGAGTCCTCGTCGTCAATCTGACCATCCAGATCAACCTCGGAACCTTGGTTCTCAATCAGGGTGATGTGCATGGTCAGGTTGTAGGCGAGCACCAGCTTGAGAGCCTTCTTGATAACCGGCATCCGCTGCTTCATGTAGAAGCGGTGAGCGGTCTTGAGGATCTCGGTGATGAAGGGAGTTCCTTCAAAGTGGTCGTTAATGAAGTCCTCAAATGGGCCCTCAATGTGGCTGTCCAGGTACTCCTCGAGCGCCCGGAGGTTGACGCCTTCGGCACCGACATCCAGCTTCTCCGTGCGAGTCTCAAAATCGATGGGCTCTTGGTCTGTCAGGTACGACTCAACCCAGTCCACATTGAAGCAGCTCTCGTCAGCCACATAAACCTGGCGAACCATGACGGGCAGAGCAAAGCCGTAACCGTGGGTGATCCACATGAGCGTCTCCTTCTGGGCGAAACCCTTGACATTGTAGACGGACACTCCTTGGTTCAGGTGCCTGTCGTAGTCGGCCTTCCAGTCCTTCATGAAGTATCCAATGTCCTTGATGTCAATCCGAGTGCAGGGAACCTGCCATAGGCGGGCGTGCGATGGCTGACAGCCTGCACAAGGCTCTCCCTTATCGCAAGTCTTTTTCAGGAATTTGCATCGCAGGCAAGCTCGCAGCTTTCTTATCTCGCTGGCTTGCTTTCGCTGCTCCGGCAAAAGAGGTCCCTTCCTGCGTCCGACCTTCTTCTCGACGGACCCGTCTTTCTTGCCATTGGGGACACGTCGGATGACTGACTTTGACTTGGAGATGGGGCTCTTGCGAGGCCCCGAGTTTCTGCGGGAAGAGGAGGCGGAGGGAGGGGATGTGGAACCAGCACCGCTTCCGGGGCTGTGACGTGCGGAGACGGGCTCGGTCTTGATGGGCATGGGGCCGACGGCAGAGGCAGGGCTGACGTTGTCATGTGCGTGGTGATGCTTTCCGTCGGTGGTGTAGCAGTTGCGATGGGTATTGTCGCCGTTGCCATCGGAGTCGGGGGAGAATGGTGAGTAAGGGAAAGGCGGGACCTCCTCGAAGCTACCGATGTCCATGGAATTGGCGCCGTCCGACGAGTCGGAATTTGTCCTCAAGTGCAGTGTCTGGGAAGGATTGAAAATGGCAGCACCCTGCGCTTGTGTGTGCGAGAAATGGTCGAGATTCTGTTGGTTCCAGTCCACCATGGTCCAGCCCTCACCCGAGGAAGATGGAAGCGACAAGACCTCAAGGTAGGTGTTTGTGGGCGAGTTGCTACCCACACTTCCCAACCGGGACAACCCGTCCATCTGCAACGTGCTCTGGAAGTCGTGCCAGTTGTCCATGCCAGTGTTCCCCCATTGCATTGCGTGGGTCGTCTCCTCCAATGTCGGCATACTCGTGAAAGCCGAGTCCAGAAGATTCGCTTGCAGGGCTGTCTGAGTAGTTGTCGGAGGGAAGTACTCGAGGGAGGTGGCCGGGAGCTGGGCGAAGGCGCCGAAACTCATGAGAGGATCCTGCATGAACTGGCTCATGTCGGCGGCCGGCAGATGGTGGTGGTCCTGCTGCTGCTGGTGTCGATGTTGCTGCTGCTGAGTTGGCATGGCTGCCGATTGCTGCTGTTGCTGCTGCTGCTGGTGTAGGGCCCAGTCGGTCAAGGGATTCGCCGTCGACTGGAAGGGCGAGTGTTGAAGCGAGGACGGTTGGCTGTGTGGACTCGAGGCATGTGACAACGGAGAGCTCGCATGGGGAGCCTCTGGAGATCCTGAGGCAGCCGACGAGCCCCGAGGGTGGTTCGAGGCGGCGGCCATGTCCATGCCGACAGGCCAGTTGCGTGTGTTGGTCATGGCTGTCGGGTGGATGGGGGGATTGGAAGCGGTTGGATAAGAATAAGCTTGGGTTTGTTCGGCCTGCTGCTGATGATGTTCGTGGGCAAGCTGGTTCTGGCTCTGGTTCAGGCCCTGGTTCGGATTCTGCTGTTGCTGCTGACTCTGCTGGTCGTAGGAGAGATTCAGATAAGCACTTCCCCCCGCGCTAATGTTGAAGTCGAGGGTCATGCTGGGCAGGAGAAAGGAGGATCTCCTGTAAGATTGATTGCGAGGTACTGGAGTATTGTATGAGGCGATTGGGAGACACCGCCTTTTCCTGAGCTCCCGTTTGGGGAAGTGTAGGGGAGCAAGAGGAAAGGGTTCAGAGGGCTGGAGGGCCAGAGGAGAGAGATAGCAGCGAGCTCCTCGACGGGGGCCCTGGACGAGGCGGAGAGGGGGCCGACGAGCGAACAAGCGGTGAGGACTGCGTCCAGCCCAGCCGGAACCCGCAGCCAATGGTGGGCGCCAGTATGCACGTCGGTGGACTCGTGGGGCTCGGCCGCTGGTGTGCCAGTGGTCGGGCCCCCACAGTGCGAGTACTCGATCGGCCGACGATAAGGTGGCGGATAAGGGTCCTCTCCTCTCCGCCCTACCACAAGCTCCAAACTCCTTTTTATTGTTACCCGTATGTACTTGCCTCACAATGAACCTACCTAGGAAGATACCAACATTGAGCAATAGTACTTGCTTATGTACTTATACCAGCGATCAGATCAGGTGAATATTGGAGAGCCGTTGATTCATTGAACGGAGAATATCTACTCCTGGCTTCGAGTTCGCCGACTGCGAGCCTCATCCCCAGCCGCAGCACAGTCCCCGACCTGTGAAACAGCACCCACTTCCCATGAGCACGAACCAACCCACGGGCAGTCTACAGAACGGATCACCCGCCCACAGCCTCTGCTGGAGTCGATGCTGGTCTTATGCGTATACTTGCCTACATCGAGTATGAAGTCTCTACGTACCATACCCTAGCGCTCGGCGGCAAGCAGCGGATAGAAGATGCATGGGATCCGGGCGCATCGCTTTGGTATACGTCCGACGACGCACCGCCAACCACTTGGGTACGCATTGCGGATACTACCGTACTACATCTGTAGTCCGTCGATCCAGGAGGCGACATTCCAAAAGCGTTGCCTGCTCCTGATTCAAGTCCATGCCCTCGAGCGAGTACCTGTATCCGTATTAGCATTTTTGTCTCGCGTGCAGTCTAGGTTGGGCCCGCCCTGCCCCAATATGAAGTTGGCCCGTTCCCAACCTCCTCCAAAGTTCGACAAGTGATCCACCCTTGGCGGTCGACGACAGGTTTACAAGCGAGCACCTCTCTTGGCCATCAGCGCCTCAGAAGACGCACCGTGAAAAGATCAGTATCTGACCAACGAAAAGCCTGCTGCCCACACGCACGCTGTTCCTGACCTAAAGGCGGATGCGGCTTGTCTCCCAGATAACGGCGCAGCGTTCTCGCCGGCGGAGCCACGCTGTGCAAGTCTGCTCAACCGATGCACCGCAAAGCCGCGAGGAAGCTTACTTCGTGTCTATTTCTATTTCAACTCCAGTCTCCAGCTCCCTTGAACGCGAGTGACCATCCTGAGACCCTGTTCGAGGATCCCGTGTCGCGTGCCCTTGTTGTCGCGGTCTCGCTCGTCCAACCACCGCATTTTCACTTCCATGCCCCAGCGAAATGCGGTCGCGGACAGGGCTCCCCGTCAATCTGGGCCACGCGGTCTCGTTTCCCATCTTCGACAGAATCTCAGATGGATGGTTCGTGCATGATTGCATGATTGTCAGAGTCTGGCAATATCCGCGCCTCGTTTAAAGAGACCTCGCCGGCAGGTAACGTTTTGATGTGCAGATCACCCTCGGGAAACAGGCGGGAGCCCTATGTGTTCGCTTAGTGTCGCTGGCCGCTGGATAGACCTTGTCTCTTATACCCCTCAACCAGCTCAGCGCCTCCTTATCACTTGTCTTGATCGCTCGCCTTCTCGCTCTGTACATAATCCTCTGAGTTAACTTTATATGACTTAGGATGAGCTGTCGGAGCTTCAACACGCCTTGGCCAACTGGCCAAGACATGCACAGTGCTAGTACAGTGTCATGCTCCAGGTTGCCAACTGCTCGTTCCCCGCACCTCCCTCCCCTTCCTCTTTCCCCAGGGTCTGCAGATCGTGCCGGCTCTCCTTGATGCAACCACTGACTGCACTGCACCCTCGCCAGCAGACTGAGTGACGTACCGGCGACGGCCACGTCAAACCTTCCATCTCAGATGCAGCCAGCACGACGGCCCAACGATGCCACTCCTCCCCATCACAGACTTGGCCATATTTCCTTGCCTAGCCCTGAGCGCCAGTCTCCAACTGATACGGACGTGCGGATACCCACCCTGCCTTGATTTATGGCAGGCGCGCGCCATGCCAACACCTCGCTTCCACTCGCGAACGCGCATTTCGCGCCAGTCGTCAGAAACTGGCCCGCCACGATCCCTTACCCGCAGGCGTGTCCTGCAGTATGTGAAGTGTTCAGGCACTAACATACATTCTTACACGGCCTTTCGTCCAGTTGTGCCGATTCCCCCCCAACCACCACCCCCCCGGCTAAGCGTTACGGCCAGGACAAGCGTCTAACAAGTTGGGTGGATGCCCGGCGGGAAGCTGCAGCCCAATTACTGTCGTGCGTGATGCATCTCGGGTCACGACGTCAAGGCTGAGGATTGCTCATTTACTGTCTTTGGCTCAGTGGAAGGCCAGGGACAGTCTAAATCCGGGTTCCCGTCCCGGGGCTGGCTGCGTGGAGGGAGGAAAGTCTGGCCTTGTGCTGCCTACGATACTAGCCACCCGTCATGTCACCCGAGCAAATTGCCCTAGGTCGTGACTCTTTGGCTACACCACCTGGCATCATGTGGCCAGCTTGGACTGTGTTCGCACGGGGGCTCTTTATTCCTGGGCACTACACATCGTTCAGCATCTGCAACCATCAGAAGCTGCCGAGCCATTGCCTCCAGAGTTGGGCTGGTATGGATGTCTCATTCTCGCCCCGTTCACTGGACAGGTGTACTATGTATGGTGTTACACGAAGGTGACGATGCTTGCCCAATACCTCGCTGTCGTTCACCGTCCCGCAGTGTCCCCCACGATGCGACCAGCCGTCCGGCCAGGTCAGCTTACTCTTTGCAATCACATTTCGGAGATTGCATCAGCTTACTCTTTGCAATCACATTTCGGAGATTGCATCACACCACGGTATCTATCTCTCACGAAAGGATCTCCGGTCGGGGGAGCCGTCACACGAGCGACTACCTCGGCCATTGTAGCGAAGCCGACTGCAACCCTGATATCGTGGCTCCGGAATAACCGATGCAAAGGCCGTACCTGTACCACGAACCAGGCTGAAGATACTTGTGCGAGTGCCTATTCAAGGTCCTCATTCGAACTCGAAAGGAACCATGTCGTCATGGCATCTGGATATTTACGCTACATATACTTAGTAGTCGACGTGACAGTGGCCTCCTCCGAACCCGCGTATTCTTGCTGTTCTACACCTGATTACCTAGCTACAGGCTCCCGCACAAGCCACTTCCTGCAGGCCGATGAGCGGGCACTTTCTCATTCTCCAGCTCGCAATGTTGACACGGTCATGGCAACGCAAGTCGCCCCCTTTTTCTCGAGACATTAGCGACACTTGACCCCCTTGGACAATGGCCGAAAGCATCTCAGCCAAGGTTTTCAGCTTCGTACCCCGATACGCATATCTGTCTTAGATAACCAGGGCCCCAACGTGGGGTGATTCGAGTGCATGATCGTGTATGCCTGTCTCATCGGGCCTGTCTAAGACCTTTCCCGATATTCGGAGTAAACATCCCAGCTTTATATGAATGCAGGGCATCTGCTCACTCAAATAACAGAAAGCAATACACCCCGGATGGTTGACGTAGCAATTAACTGCGCGCGGAGTCGGCTATCGGGAGAGAGGGAACAGTAGCTCCAAAGCAGGTTGTCGTTTCCCTGTCCTGAGAGTAGCATGCGGTGAAGCCCGTAGCAAGTGGCCTAAGATCTCGTCCTATACATCTTACAAGTGAGAAGTCGCATAACCTGTGAAGCTACTAAGCTCATAGATACTGACGGGAAATGTTCAGGGTATCTCTATCCTCCTCATTTTATGTGAGAGGCATAGCAGCCTCCACCTAGGCAGAGCGCCGCGCTATTACACTTTCCTTCCAAGGACGACGCCATGATAAATAACACGTTAACATGTAAGGGCCTACCAAAAATTGTGTCCTTGATATCATGGAGAATAAGTAGGGGTAAGCCAAAGGCGCAAAGCCAGTAACCGAGTCCAAACTGAGAGAGGTACATAGCACACGGTGACAACATTGCAAGCAGCTGAGGTCATGATCCATTGTCAGTCAGTTCCAGCTCATGTGGTCGGAACACCCCTCCCGGCCGGTCGCCTGATTCAATAGTGTCCAGTACAAAGCAGACGTGGTTCGTTAACTCGCGTTTCTTTTGAGTCGATACCACACTATCCCTGGATTCCGACAGCTTCCGCTCGAGATAGAGGTGCCATTCTCTCCAGTAACATCCGAGCGTTGCTCGTGACGGCGATGTGGCGAGCAACTGAACCGTGCCATTCCAATCACATACTTTACTGGGGGTTGACGTATTCCTTTCATTATAAATCACCTCCGTATTCAAGTCGTGGTTTCGAGGAAGTCGAATCAGGCTTCCTATGGCCGTTTTTTTTCTTACCGCCACGACGAGATGTGGTCGATGCCGGCCTGAAAAGCACAGGAAACATCCGCAGCAGGAGAATCCGAACAACGGTCGTGATCCATCTGTATTTATATTAGGTAGGTATGCAGAGTGAGAGTATGTCGTTGCCGCCCTTAAAGTCGCGTCTGTGGCGGACTGCTCGCTTGTTTTGCCTGTGGCCTGCCAAGATGATCAATTGATGACTAGGTAGATGACGGAGGTCCCACTAAGTTTGTCAGATGGCAATGATAATCTTTCCCCCAATCTTGTGTATGGGTTAAAGAACTGTCGAGTTGATTGAAAAGTATGTCGTATGGATTATCGCGGTTGTTGGTCACTTTTCCATCCATGAATGGGAGGTTCGCAGTGTTGGGCGATGAGATTGATGCGAGACATGAAGATGCCAGTGGCCACGGTACCGGAGCAGGGCAACAACTGTAACTGACATCCTATCGACAATTCCATGGCCGGATATATATCCTAAACCAGTAGGATATCGCGGTTATAGATTTCTGGACGTAAGTCTCGCGAGGCCTTGGGGGCTTGTGAGCGAATCTAGGGTAGGCCGGTCTGCGCAACGGTGGCAGGCTCGCTGGGACTCAGCAGGCGCATCCAACTCGCTTAGTTGGTCGAAGATGCTTCATGTTCTCGTGCATACCTACGAGTAAGTAGTCCGCGAGACTTCAACTAATGAGTGTTGGATGTTGGAGGAGGAAGGAAGTTGCTGTTCTTAATCGGGAGGTGCCTGTATACCTTGCCGATAACCGAGGAAACCCCGACGAGGGCAGGACAATGGGTTGCGACGTCTTCACTTTCTTATTGTGGATGCACTAGATGCGCCATCTCGCCAAAGTCGTCACAGAACAAAATTGGGGGCGATGAGAGAGATTGAGTCGATTCGGACGCTACTAGAGGAATGGGCCGTCCGCTAATCGTGTGATGAGAGCCCGAGCGCGTCACAAACACTCCCATCCCAGAGTCGTCTTCCAACGCCGCACCCCTCGTACCCTCACCGCAAACAAGATGGCTGCCGCAGCCGTGGACGAACCTCGAGCTCATCCGGCCATGTCATCAAGCGGGCAGTCATCTGTCCCATCTCTCCACGCCTCGAGGCCGCCAATTCGCGACAATCTGGAAACGGAGACTTCTTCCCTGCAGGATGAGACCGTGGACGAGTGCCTCCCCTTCCTACTCGGCGAGGAGGATCTCGGCTGGCGCAACGACCATGGAATCCCGCACCTTGACAGGGGGCGGCACATCAAGTTTCTGCATAAACAGCTTGGTCAGCTTCCTGGCCCGTTCAAGGCCGCGGACTCCAGCCGTCCGTGGATCTTCTACTGGTGCCTCCACGCGTTGACGCTTCTCGGTGAAGATGTGGCTTCCTATCGCCAGAGACTCATCGAAACTGTGCGTCCTATGCAGAATCTGACGGGCGGCTTCGGGGGTGGCTTCGGCCAGACGTCGCATCTCGCCACCACGTATGCAACCGTGCTGGCACTGGCCCTGGTCGGAGGGGACGCTGCCTACGAGGTGGTGGACAGGAGGAGCATGTGGAGGTGGCTCAGTTCGCTCAAGCAGCCCGATGGCGGGTTCCAGATGTGTGTCGGGGGCGAAGAGGACGTCAGGTATGTGCCGTCATGATTTTGACGCCCATGCCGTGACACCGCCCGGTCTAATGATCCTGCTTTTGCCTTAGGGGGGCTTACTGCGCTGCCGTCACGATATCACTGCTCAATCTCCCGCTTGACCTGCCATCCGACTCACCCGCATGTGCCGCGGGACATACTGGGCTATTCAGTGGTCTGGGTGAATGGATACGTCGATGTGAGTCACCTCCCTGGGCGCCGTCGTTCCGTGCCAGAGATTTGTTCCGTCACTTACCCTCCGAGAAGCCCAGACATACGAAGGGGGTGTATCGGCCAAGTCAGGATTCGAGGCCCACGGTGCATATGCGTTTTGCGCTCTGGGATGTCTATCTATCATTGATTCCCCACATCGCAGCATCCCAGGGTACGTTTCCTCCTGCCTCCCTGCCGGCTTGCGGGTGGTGATTGTGTATAACGCGACCGGAGCATGCATGACTGACGACGCCTCTTGCGACGATCAAGGTATCTGGACTTGCAACGGCTCATATCGTGGCTATCCTCCCGACAGTATTGCCCCGAGGGCGGATTTTCCGGTCGCACAAACAAGCTCGTCGACGGGTGCTACAGCCATTGGGTCGGTGGTTGCTGGCCCCTGATCGAGGCCAGCCTGAGCGGGCCGCAGGAAGGGTTCGCGGCCGATTCTGCGGCCGTGGGGGAGGCCGAGCCAGAAAGCCTCTTCAGCCGGGCTGCACTGATCCGTTACATCATGTGCTGTTGCCAGGATCTCTCTAAACGAGGTGGCCTCCGAGACAAGCCTAGCAAGTACGTGAATATTTTTTGCTGTTATTTTTCACCCGCTGCCTCTTTTGGTCGTTAACCGGATGGTGGCATAGATACTCTGACGCGTATCATACGTGCTATGTCCTCGCCGGTCTGAGCTCCGCCCAACACAAGTGGACCCTTGCCTCTGCTCGTCCAGAGGCGCAGGTGCTGGGGACAGACCAATGGGTTGCCACGCCGTACATGAGAGGAGAGCAGATATTTGACGAGAGTGACAGGGTCTGTACGACCCATCCCGTGTATGTTATTCCCCAGCACAAGGTGGAGAGCATTTTGGATTACTTTGCATCCAAGGCAGGCTTCTAGGTGTTGTGACAGCTCGGGGCCCCTCCATATCGCTTAGAATACCTATCTGTACGGGGTTTCAGCAGTCGGTGAGCAGCTGGTTACGGTTGCCAGACTGTTTGTCAATGAGAAGAGTCATTGGTACTCCCATGCCTGCCCGCCCGCGCCGTATAAGGGACCTTGCCTACCCGGCTCACCAACCATTCGAGCGAGGTGAGGGTGGCGTTAGTTCAGAGAGTACAAGTACATCGCCGCAGACACAGAAATACAGAGGTAACCTGTTTGCTGGGGGCGAGAACGGTCTGCATTGACGGGATCCGCCTCGGGGTCTTTGAATCAGCCAGAGGACGCGAGACAACACACATCCGCAAGAGCAGAAGCCAAGCGAGGCAAGGGGAGAGGCGGCGTTCAAGGCGACGACGAGGCCTGGGGTGGTTCGCACGGGGAGTGGGATGGACGAACGGCATTCCTCCTTGCCCCGGTTGGCCCTCCGCCGAAGCCATGTCGTCAATGTACATGAGGGCCGGAAGGACACCTCATCTGTCCAAAAGAGAGAAAGGAAATGTCACCCCAGGTCTTCCTTGCCACACACAATTGCCAGCTGCTGAGGTGCTCGAGGTACATGGACTTGACGTGTGCACCCGGGGGTACTGACTGCACATCATCAAGAGCCAAGACCCCAAATTGGTCAAGCCCATCCCCGGCTGCTTCTGTCTACACCTGCATGCTGCTAGTATGCTGTATGCCTCCTGGTGGTCTGTGTGTTGGATGGGAAGCTTCTAGATACCTATGCATCGGTGGTTGTCGGCAAGTACTCCGTACTCCGTACCCATGTCGCAAACCCGCCGCCAGTCTCGCGTCTCTGCGCGCCTACGATTTCTGCCAGATCCGAGACACACACTGATGAGCGTCCCCACAAGCGCGAATGGAGGGTCCTTGCATATGGGTTAATAACGGGCGTCTATTTCAAAACGTCGAAAGGACGTCAAGTTCGTGACGACCAGCGGGCGCCTGGATGGACCAGCGTCGGCGGCTTGCCCAGAAGAACAGGACGAAGCAGCCAGTAGGTGCAGTAACTCATGCAAGACAAAAATACCTCGACGCGTTTCCGAGGGTTGTTTACATTGAAGCGAGCCACTTGACGTTCTATTAGGGCGGCCGCGGCAGAGGCGACCGCCTGCAGATGAACTGGCAACGCATTGGTACGCGGCACCTCGCGTCCCGCTCCAGAGGTGTGTTACTACCTCGGGGGTTTTTTATTATTATTTTTATTTTTGCAGGTCTTCGTCTGAAATGAGTGCTTTAAGCAGCAGTACAGTTGAGATTATCCAAGACGGTAACCGTGACATTCAAAGGCATAAAGATCGAGTCGATAGTACCGAGTCGGCATCAACATTGGACGCAGCGCAATGTGAGGCGCTCGGATGAGATTGCATCTTTCGGGCATATCGATCCTTGGCGCCCCTGCAAAGACGCTTGTTTACACTCGACCAGAACCAGATCATGTACCTAGCCCCGATGGGCGGAAGACGGGCGAGATCCCAGCGTCTGTCATTCGTTGGAGCGGCGGAATGCCGGAGGCCGGGAACTTGTTTTTGTTTCGTGACCAGCAGGTATCTCAGAGGCTCGGCCCACGGCTAACATGTACGTGCTTAGTCTTGGCCCTCAGAGACCATGATATTGCCAGAAGGCGTCGTGATCGGCGTCCTTCGGCATTTGTGGAGAGAGACCCACACCCCATTGTTCGCTGCCACAGCCGTTGATCGATGAACCCCTCCACGACCCCCCTTTCCACACCCACCACGTTGGTGAGGTGGCATGCCGATATGTGCTCTGTGTGCTACCTTGGTATGTATGACAGCACTGGCCAGCAGCATCATTGACACTGGTTTGGTTTGTGGGGTGGATGTGGACGTCTCGTACATCTGTACCTTAAACCAAGTTTTTGGCTGGGCGTCCATTGCTTCCATCTCTTTCGGCTGTGCTGTACCATATTGTGTCGTATGTGTCGAGGGCGTCGTCTCTGGCGTCAACTGAGCGCCTGCTGGGTCGAGGTACCTCGTCCCGACATGCGCGCGCATGCGTAGCACCAGGTACTCGTACACACAGCTACATCACAATCGACGGCGATACGCTCTTCTTCTAGTAGAGACCCCAATCGCAACCCAATCATCATCTGGTCTAGTAGTACCATCCCCGCCCGAGAGTGCCAAACGGGGGCTGGCCTGTGTGGGCAACGCTGGGATTGGAGTCACGTCACCGTGACTAGCACCGGCCCTATAAAAGCGTTGGATTCTCGAAGGGTTCCCCATTGTCGAATCGCAGTGCTGCCCTTGGAGTTGCGCTAAGAGTAAGGTGTCCCGGTGAGGCGGTCAGTCGGACGCTCTGCGAATCGTGATTTGATCCCGGTCTCCGAGGACACGAGGTTAAGGTACCTCGTACAGTACCAGGTAGGGTAAGAATTGCCCTCAACTGCGGCGATTTCAAGCCGGCCGGAAGATAGGTAGACGACGACGACGACCTTGGGGCGTTCGGGGTCCGAGGGTGCATGATGGGGCTTGCCTGGTGGTGAATGAGAGCCTCGACAACATTCCTCGTTCGTACGTACTCCGTACCTTGGCCCGGAAGCCCTTATTTGCGATTGCGCCGATTTGGTCCTCCCGGCGGGGTGGGGGGTCTGAGCTGCTGGGATCCGCGGATGCTGGCCTGTTCGCCTGCTTGTGCTGCGGACTTTTCATTAATATCAGCGTTGCCAACGCATCATTGCATGGGGTGAGCGAGGTGTTGGAGGAAGGAAAGAGCTTCCCAGCACGCACCTGCCGCGCACCCCTCACTCCGCTCCTTCCCTCCGCCAATCAAGGTGGCCTCTTTCACCGTAAAGTATTCGTACCACTGGTAGTACCCTCCGCTCGCTGAATCCACCGCCGTCGCCTTGATCTGTCACTCCCGTCCTACTTCCCTCAGTGCCTACCTACCTACTGGTAGGTAGGGCCCAACAATCTGTGATTCGCCTTCTTCGACAAATGACACGACGATGCATGGCAAGGTAAGTACCCAGTACCGTGTCTCCCTACCGCGTACATAATGGCACTGCAGTAGGAGGAGCGTATCGTTCTTGAAACCTGGGTTACCCGCCAATTGCCCCCCCCCCCCCCCCCNCCCCCCCCCCCCGCGCGCCACCAGGGATCCAGCCGCTGGCGTCGTGCGTGTGCGTCTGCGCCTGTTCATGCACCTCTCGAACCGTCGCCGCCCCCGACCCCCAATCACCCCCGGTCCGTCGTCCGTCGTCGTCCTCACCGGCCCTTTGGTTTGGAACGTGCTGCCACATTGGTCCATTGGACAATTGCTATCCCCTCTGGCCAGGCGCCCACAGGACTGGCTCCAGTGCAAGACGACTAAACTAGCCTGTGCGTTAGCCTCCAAACCACAGCCAAACGACGCGCTGCTGCTGTCCTCCTAGCCTACTGATACCGCCAACCCTGCTTGTTACCACCCCGCCGGCTCTGGGACGTGGTCACCACATCCGGGCTGTCTCTCCATAAGCTCCGTACGGACCTAATACCTAGCACTGGCCGGCCTGGTTTTGCTGGTCTTGAGTCGACCGGATCTCCGTCTCTCAGTTACAACCAATGCTATATTTTGGCCCCTTCGGCCGTCGAGACCCTCCACCACCCCAGGTCCCACCGCTTAAGACCTCCGTTGTCGACGATAGGGGTGCCTCCACACAACGGCCGCGGCCTTGTTAGCTGCCCTTGTCCTCCACCACCGCAGAACCCCCGGTTTCCGCAGCAGAGAACCACTTTCTACTTCGAGGACCCCGCCCTGGCATGACAGGCACTCGCCTGTGTGGGTGGACGCTGTAGGCCAGCCAGCACGTCTCGGCTTGGTCCTGCAGCTCATCGTCGCCAACAGCAACAGGTCTTCTCTGTCCGCCACTCGGGGAGGGGCCCTCTCACTGTCAGGGCTGTGGCCGCTTGTAACGTACTTGCTCCACGTCCCCTGCCTCTCTTACTATTAGCCGATCTCGACCTTAACACATCTCTCCACTGCCCTGCGGTGTTGATATTGCCTCGACCTCTTCTGTGCATTAGTGGTCGCGCAAAACACGCAAAGACTTGCGAGACCCGTTGCTCTCACCCTTATAGGGAAATTGCAGCAGCATTGCAGGCAGCTCGCACGAACACACGAATCTTGGCCTCGGCACTCTCTGCTGTTACTGGCTCTTTTCGGCCTCTTTTGCCACACCTGCTGGCCACATTGTGCATACAGGTACTCGTACGTACGACTAGGTACGGATAGGTACGAGTTACTTGGCTCGCCTGCACGTCCCAGTCCTGGCATGTACATGCTTCTTTAGTACGTGCGTTCCCACAGGTCCCTCTCCGAGCGGCGGCCTGTGCAGCTTTATCGTCCCAAGTAACCCGCCCATTGCCCATTGCCCTCGCCCCCATTGCCCTCGCCCGCGGGGCCCTTTCGGCCGCATCTCATCGCCGCCGCCCCGCCAGGCCAGCAGGTAAACGGACATCTTCCAACGTCAACCACGGATCCCTCGACGCAAGAGGCAAACGCCCTGCAGGTGCAGGCCCAGTCCCACCGTGCTTCCCACCGTTGCTCCCCTCAAACCGGCCGCATTGGCAAATTAGCACTTGTCAGAGATCGCCCTGGCTCCTGCGTCGCCATCTCGTTTTTGTTGTGGGTGGAGGTGGCCTAGTCCCGGGCGGCTTTTGATCAACTGGCATCCAGGTAGGCCAACACATCAATATGGGTCACCCTCATTTTCCCAGAGCCGCATCACTCGCATCCGCGCCTGGCCCTCAACCAGTATCCGTACTGGTCTTTTTTTTTTCTTGCCCCTTGCCCTCGTCGGCCTGAAGCCGGCCCTCGTCTCCAATTCATCGCACACCCCTCCCCCCGTCCGGCGCTAATCCCAAGCATGTCTGCAATAAAGCACACATGTCTCCCTGCTGATGGCTCGTCTCATCTGCAACCAAAGCCCTGGGAGATGTAACTTTTGAACTCCAGCTACCACCTCCACTCCGTCTCTTTCACACTAAGTCACTTTCATAATTCTCCTTGTTCCTCCCCCCTTTCCCTACCTTACACTTCACCTCACCTAGCCGGCTTTCTCTCTTCTCTCCTCCTCCTCCACCACCACCACCACCAACTTGGCCTCAGCATACTACATCGTTGGGCTCGAACGCAGCTGACCGGTCTGGAGCAAGCCCCTGTCTTCCGCTTAACTTGGATACCACCCGACATATCACTGGCGCTGCCACGCATCCATCACCTTTACCTCATCGACCCGACCTCGTTCTCAACCCGTCCCCTTCCCCGGCCGGCAACAACATCTTGGATTGACCTATTGGCAAGCATCAGCACCATGGGCGGCTTCTACATGCAGTACCTTGAGAGTAAGTTGATTAATTACGTGTCAATGCCTATCTATTGCGGCCCAATGTCGCCCTACACATCCCACCATGATGATGTGTATAAGTGGGGGAAGAAGATTCAGCTTCGGAAAGGAGGCATCAGGCCAGACGCAGCCCGTCCAATTGTTTTTTCCCCGTGCCTCGGATCGGCGTGACAGGAGATCATGCGGGATACCCGTACCTGCTTCGATTGCCGAAGGGTCCTGCGTCCTGCCGTGCCTCCTCGGGTCCCGTGGGAATCGATCTCCCGTGTCTTTCTAGGAAGTGATGGTGGCTGTTGGGTTTCCATGCAGCGTCTCCCCCGATCGTGATGAGCTTTATGCAAGTCATCCGACATGTCTAGAGTCAATCCCGGACTGGCGTGTCCTCGAGAGAAAAAAGCTGACCAATGACTTTTCGTTTCAGGCCTCTGCCGGCGCCGCGGGTGGACGGATCCGTCTTACGAGTGCTACCGTGACCACAGCGGCTACACGTGCCTTGTCATGGTCAACGGCCGCGAGTATCAGACCGATCTCGCCTACGAATCGGATCTCCTGGCGCAAGAGAACGCTGCCATGCGAGCCTTCATGGTGTGCCGCAACTTCTCTGTGAATGGTGGCATGCTGGCCCGCAACGGCATCGTTCAGGGGCTGCCGGTGACCGAGCCCAAGCGTCGCCACAAGAGCCGCCACACCTCCTCCAGGGACAGCAGCGACCGTCACAGCCGTCGGTCGGGCAATCACTCCAGCAGCAGCTCCACTGCCTCCTTTGACTGATGGGAATGGGGTATCACGACAGCATGGATGTGGCCCACGGAAAGGCCATGCCCACTTCGACATGGACTTCGGGAGGCCTTTTCCCTGGTTCTCCGTGTTCCCCATCCATCCCGGTAGATTTTGTTTTGGACACCCAGGGGCGAGTTGAGACGAGAGATGCAGAGATTACAGGCGGTTGAAAAGCTTCACAGCAGTCCCCAGAGGGAGATGCCCGTGCCAGACCTCGGACTATCGCTTTCTGGACGACGAGAGGAACGGAGAAGAGAAGATGATGACGACGCAACGCAATGCAACGAAAAAGAAACAGACCAACGGAGAAGAACCAAAAGAGCAGAAGAGGGGCGGCGAGCATATTATGATCTTTGACGACGACCCATGACGACACGTTACGAATTTCTAGACACGTCTTTCCCATCAACCATTTTCACGGCGAGCATTATTGCTTCTATTCCTTTTTTATCATTGGACGATCTATTCGGGCTGCAGGACCTGCATAGCGCTGCCAGCATTTCCGCATGGACCGGCCACTCTTTTTGGACATTTTGGTCGATTTTGATGTTCAGGTTTTTCTTTTTTTCTCTTTGCTTTTTTTTTTAACGACTTATGACATGGTCTATCCGACCAGACCAGGTGTGGGTTTCACAGGACCACCTGTGTGGCAATCCGCGGTCCTGGATTTTACTCCGAGCAGGCTCCAGAGGACCCGATTCCCCGATGGAGAATGCGTGACTTTCGGCCGAGTCCTTGTCAAAGCTTTCCGTTGCTGGGCTTTTGTTTTCTTTTTTTTTTTTTTTCTTTTTTCCATCTCGGGTCCCCGAAGAGTTGATCTGGAGCCCTCACCCATGGAGTTGGACGCCAGGAATGACCATTGCCACGACCGGGATAGAAGGCCTTCTTTCCGCCCGCGTACCTGGTTTTCTCTTCTGAGGGGCGATTGGAGGACAAAGTACGAGGAGAGATGTGTTATGAACGGACGAGTCTGGTTGGGGCAACTCATCTCTTCGCCGCTCATCAGATTCGAGTTTGATGTCACGGTTGGTTGGCGCAGCATGCAGGAGGTGAGCGAACGAAGGATGATGACAAACGACCAATTACGGAGGAAGCGAAGCGAAGATTTTACATGATAATGATGACGATTACGACTTTTGTTTCTCTCGCCTCTTACCAGGACTGTCCTTGGCATCACTTGGGAAAGTGTGATTGTGACCCCTGTGTGACACTGTTTGTCTAGATTGGCATCCGTAGGACCGGTGATGTAGAGAAAGGAGCGGGAGCTTTCTCTGGTGACAAGAGTCGAGTAGGACTCACTGGAACGTGGCAGCCTTCTCTTTTTAAATCGTCAGCGATGCTTAGGATGCTACTTATTGTCGAGGGTTGGCAAAGCCGTTGGACAACAATAGGATCAACTAGTTTAATAGCACACTTACTTGAATTGACTTGCACATACCACCAGTAGTGGATTACAGTATGGTAACCGGGAATACAATTCAGCCTTGGAGTCGCACAGGGCGAGTCAAGCTACACCCGACTCGGTATTAGCGGTAGCCGTTGACAAAGGACGAAGCCAAGAAGAGCACTAGCGACTTGGAAGGCGATCGGTCCAAGGTGCCGGGATTCTCGAGCCCCGAATGTGTGTGGTGTGTGTGGTGTGTGTGTATGTTGTGGGGGGAGGGGGAGGGGGGAGAAGCGGGATGGACGGCCTAATTAATGTATGTAATGAGAGTCGGATAGCGTGCCTAAATTCGGGCCCGGAGCACCGTGGAACTGAGTGTGAGGTAGTGCAACGGCGTCATATTCGTTTTGAACTTTTTCTCCCAGGCCTGCGAGATGCGACTCGAAGCGTATACATAGGTTTGCGGGAAGAGCCAAAAGGGGGGAAACGAAAAGAAAGGAAATGTCGGCCGGGTTGCACCGCATACAGCCGCGATTCCATTGTCACCCACCCTCAACCCTAACGCCGGGTTTCAGCGCCACCACCATCATGGGGCGCCGCAGGATGGAGGTGGCACATGATCTCTGAAAGCGGCTCGGCTGGTGAAGGGGCTAATAATAAAGGGGGCATGGATTACATATGGTTGGTGGTGTGGCACACACCACAAGCTGGCTGTGCATCATGCACCGTGGTGGTAGGTAGTATGTAGGTCAATACTAGGTAGTAGTAGTACTGTCCTTCGTGTACGAGTACTTGGTCTGATATATAAATACTAGTCCTCCCACCGGAGAAGGACTCGCTGGCAGTTGGCTGTCCTGTTGTGTCTCGACGATAGTGAGTCGCTGTGACCAGTTGAAGCAGAGGCTGTGTTCTACGCAAGCTGAGAATGGGGTCAGTCGTCAGCCATCATATGGTGGTTTCTTTACTTGTTGGGGTCGGTCAGGCCACAGTCAGGCCACAGAGACGTTTAGAATCGAGGCAACTTCTGGCCTTTTGGCGGTGGGGCACGCGTGCTCCGTTATGGCCGCCTGCAACAAATTCCAGTTGGGGTGGATTTGCCTGTTCCTGAGCCATAATGGGCGATTGCGGCGCTGTGATTGGCCGCATGGCATCGTCGCAAGCACCCCTTTTCCTTTGCCGTCACGGGGCTTCGTGTCTGCTTTCAGAGGAAGGTGGTGGGGCCCAATGCTGAACAGAGATGTACCCTACTGCCATGTACTACTAGTACCTACCTAGGTAACATTACCTAGTACAGTACCTAACTACTACTGCAGTACATACCAGCTAGTACTTTCCGTGAGCAGTGGCAGGCTGGCAGCCACTCTTACCTAAGTAGTAATTACCTAGAATCGTACTGCTACTTAGTACTATTACTACCGTAGTATTAGTAGGTGTCCATACCTAGTTGGTAGCTGGAGCACAAGCCATTGCCCAGTGCCAGTACCTTAGTAGGTGTGGCCCGTACTCCAGTGGGCTTGCGCACAAATTACAGTGGCTCCTCCTGCCTTCCTTGTCAGGGTCCCATTTCGAAATCGACCGGGGGGGTAGAGCAAGCAAAGACACGACACGACAACGATACAATTATCCTCATTTCAGGAGAAGGCGCCCCCGTAGCTTACCGTCTGCCTCTGCCCAACACCTCGCCGCCCTCCTTTCCACTTGCTCCCACATCTTTATCACTTTTCGCTCGCGAGCTCAAACATTAAGGTAACAACTTGGTCCGTCCGACGTCGGTACCTGCAGCTGGTAGAGCTCTACGACCGTACTTAGCTGTCCACATCTCTCGCTCGCTATTCAGTTCCCCGCCCGCGTCACCGCCCGCTGGCCCCCTTTCTCCTCCATCCTGCCACTTTCCGAGTCCAAAGTTTGAGATCGCGCCTCTGCAACAATGAAGGGTATGTCGCTCCCCGCTACAGCTCCCCGCGCTGTCTCTGCGACGGGTAGCTAACAATGACACCACAGGACTCATCCTCGTCGGCGGGTTTGGCACCCGCCTCCGCCCTCTCGTACGTCGCCGTCTCTCCCCCCGGACCTCGCCTCGCCTGGTCCTGCCTGTGCCTTTCGCGACAGCCCTGGACTAACTGCGACGCGCCGATAGACCCTTACCCTGCCTAAGCCTCTTGTCGAGTTTGGCAACAAGCCCATGATTGTCCACCAGATCGAGGCTCTCGTCGCTGCCGGCGTCACCGACATTGTCCTGGCCGTCAACTACCGCCCCGAGGTCATGGAGAAGTTCTTGGCCGAGGTATGCCCTCCTGCTTGCTTCCAGCACGCGTCCCCACCCCCTCCTAAACAAAGGCATTCTGACGTATCCCGTAGTATGAGGAGAAGTACAACATCAACATCGAGTTCTCAGTCGAGTCCGAGCCTCTCGACACCGCCGGTCCGCTGAAACTCGCCGAGAAGATCCTGCTCAAGGACGACTCACCCTTCTTCGTGCTCAACTCCGATGTTATTTGCGACTACCCTTTCAAGGATCTTCTCGAGTTCCACAAGAGCCACGGCGACGAGGGCACCATTGTTGTTACCAAGGTCGAGGAGCCCTCCAAGTACGGTGTCGTCGTCCACAAGCCCAACCACCCCTCGCGCATCGACCGGTTCGTCGAGAAGCCCGTCGAGTATGTCGGCAACCGCATCAATGCCGGCATGTACATCTTCAATACCTCCATCCTGAAGCGCATCGAGCTCCGTCCCACCTCGATCGAGAAGGAGACCTTCCCTGCCATGACCGCTGACAACCAGCTGCACTCGTTCGACCTCGAGAGCTTCTGGATGGATGTCGGCCAGCCCAAGGATTTCCTCACCGGAACCTGCCTGTACCTCTCGTCCCTGACAAAGAAGGGCAGCAAGGAGCTGACCCCCCCCACCGAGCCTTACGTGCACGGCGGCAATGTCATGATCCACCCTTCCGCCAAGATTGGCAAGAACTGCAGAATCGGACCTAACGTGACCATTGGTCCCGATGTTGTCGTGGGTGACGGTGTGCGCCTGCAGCGTTGTGTCCTCCTGCGCGGCTCCAAGGTCAAGGACCATGCCTGGATCAAGTCCACCATCGTGGGCTGGAACAGCACCGTCGGCCGTTGGGCGCGCCTGGAGAATGTTACTGTCCTCGGTGACGACGTCACCATTGGCGACGAGATCTACGTCAACGGCGGCAGCGTCCTGCCTCACAAGTCTATCAAGGCCAACGTCGACATCCCTGCCATCATCATGTGATTCCTTTCTTCTTCAGAGTCGAAACACTTTATACCACCATTATTGTTTTAATGGACCACGACGATGACCGGCCGGCCGGCCGAAAACGACGAAATCACCTCACCACTCTAAACACAACCCCACCTTCTTCTTTTGAAAAGAAGATGGATATATCACCCCTTTAATACCGGGATTTTTGGTCGGATATATATGAAAAAAAGGGAGAGAGGAACATATGCGGGCACCACTTGGGAGGTGCCGTATCGTGATGGCTTGCCTTTTTACTTTTCCCTTCCACCCTCCGGTTTCTACTTTGCGCGTGGTCATTCGGCGTCTAGACGGAGGCATATGAGCAAAGCCTTCTGGACATGGGCTGCGCTTGTGACTGCTTGAGAAAGGACGGCGAAATGGGGGCTCAGTTAGACTAGCTGCACGAACAATGATCCAAGTGTGAAACTGCCCATGGTTTTGGACTCCTTACCAGACGGGAGGTATGCAAGTTGGGGAATATCTTGAGCAATATCTCTGATATTCGAGAAGCCACATAGAGTGGCAAAACGGGGCATTACTCGAAACGTTAGGTGGGAGAGGTACGACATGGAGGTCAGTATTGATCATGACGCTTATCTATCCTCTATAACCCATCTATGATTCGTCTAAATCCTCTCTAATCCACCCCTTGCACATCTCCACGGCCTGCTCCCACTTGGCCCTCGCCTTCTTCCTCTCTTTGGTACTAATCTGCGGATGAAAGACTGTCCTGCCCTCCTGATTCACTTCGCGGAGATCGTCGAGGCCCTCCCACACACCAGTGGCGAGCCCGGCGGCGATGGCGGCGCCCAGGGCCGTGGTCTCGCGCATGGCGGGCCGGTCGACGGGGATACCGCTGATGTCGGCCTGGATCTGCATGCAGAGGTCCGAGTTGGAGAGACCGCCATCGACGGCGAGGGAATCAAGGGCGTGGCCCGAGTCGGTGGCCATGGCGTCGAGGATGGCCGCGGTCTGGTGACACGTTGCCTCAAGCGTGGCGCGGGCGACGTGGCCCTTCTTTGTGTGTGCGGTGATGCCGACTGGGGGGCAGTTTGTTAGTCACAAATGCCTGAGCGGCAAGGAGTAGGAATTTGGGATCATACATATCGTGCCCTTGGCGTCGTCGATCCAGTAAGGGGCAAAGAGCCCACTGAACGCGGTCACAAAGTACACGCCGCCATTGTCGGGCACCGAATTGGCTACGTCGTTGACCTCCTTGGCGCTCTGGATAAGACCGATGTTTTTCTGCAGGAATGTGACGCCCGAGGCCCCAACGGCGATGCTACCTTCGAGAGCATATACGGGCTTACGGCCTTGGCCAAAATCATACGCGACCGTGGCCAGAAGGCCGGTCTTGGAAATCACGGGCTCGGTGCCGACGTTATAGAGGAGGAAACAGCCAGTGCCATAGGTGTTCTTAGCCTGACCCGGGCTGAACCCGCACTGGCCGACGAGCGCAGCGGACTGGTCCCCCAGGCAGCCGGCGATGGGGATGTGCTTGAGAGGACCCCGCGCGAGCCAGCCGAACGCCGTTGGGTGGGAGGAGGGGACGATCTTGGGGAGGATGATCTTGGAGCGGTCGAGTTTGAAGAAGGAGAGGAGGGTGTCGTCGTATTCGAGTGTGTGGAGGTTCATGAACATGGTACGGCTGGCGTTGGTCGAGTCCGTAACATGCACGGGCCCTTTGGCTGCATCCTTGCCACCGTTGAGCCGGTAGATCAACCATGAGTCAATGGTCCCAAAGACCAGGCGACCCTCTTCATAAGCCTCCTTCACGGAGTCGACGTTCCGGAGAAGCCACAGCAGCTTGACGCTGGACGGGTAGGTCGACAGGGGTAGGCCGCAGAGCTCCTGGAGCTTGTCGGCGCCTTCCCAGGTCTTGAGCTCGCGGACGAGTGAGGCTGTGCGCGTGTCGGGCCAGACTACAGCGTTGTAGAGTGGGTCGCCCGTGTGCTTGTCCCAGAGGACCAGAGTCTCACGTTGGCTGGTGATGCCGACGGAGCGTATCCGGGAAACGTGGTGGCCCTTGGCTTCGAACTCCTCCACTGCTTTCTCGATACATGTCTCCACCGTCTGAAGAAGCTCAAGGGGGTCTTGCTCGTGCCACCTGTTGGAGACCCGTCAGCCATGGGTCCTGAACTCCTGGTCGTGACCCCACCAAAGACTCACCCTGAGTGGGAGTGTTTGCTATCGAAACCCATTTGGTGGGCCGCAACAGGTTCACCGGAGCCATTGAAGATGAGGAACCGCGTCGAAGTGGTCCCCTGATCAATGCTGCCCACAAACCACCTTTCATTGTTCTCAGGGCTCGTCTTGGTGACTCCCCGGGGGAGATGGTGCTCGTCCTGAGCCGCCATGTTCACGCCCAAGTGCCGCTCCGCAGGGGCTGCGCTTTGTTGTTCGCTTAGTGCCCGCCGAGGCAGAGGCTTTGCACCAGTCGTGGACTTGAGGACACAAGTTTTGGCGCAAAGACACCGCACTTGTCCCGGCACTGAGTATCGGAACAGACCAATGCCTTCAAAGGGATACGGGTTCTGTTTCGATGTGTCGAGAACTCGCAACGAGCTTCGAGCGTGAAGCTGGGTGGCCTGCGAGAGTCTGCGGGAGAGGACGGTTCGGGATCGCGCAAGGGGCCCTGGAAGGAGAGACGACATCTTGGTGTCTTATCTGATAGTGGGATTCCAGGGCTCGGCCTCCACAACGCCGTAATGCACACCGACGTCAGTGGGGGACGTCACGAGTCCGGGCGCGTTGCGCCGTCCTCGCCCGGTGCTCCGGTACGTGAGGAACTTGGACGTATGGTTATGATTGGCGGACAATCCCGCTGAGTGTGGGTTATCTGTCGAGTCGCGAGACTCCACTCCAAGACGGCAGACAGAAAATTTTGGCAGTCGTTCTGTGAGCGGCATTTCGGTGTTGAGGAGCCACTTGGGCCCTGGCATCCGGAGCGTCGGCGCATTTGGAGGAGAGTCCTCCCTTTCTCAGCTGGCGGGCTCTCTTCGCTCCGAGTTTGCTGTCCGCCATCGTAGTGGTCCCGGTACCTCCGAATTCCGACCTGGCGGGTCTACTCTAAATCGACATCAGCTTGGAACAGCTTGGAACTCGATGTCTCAAGTTTCCGCCATGGCGAGCAAGCACAAACATACCTGTACTGGATGAGGCGGGATCGTGAGGTCCCCTCAGTGGACCATCACCAAGGGGCCGGTAAACCCCCGCAAGGAAGGGGTGATGATGGCTTGGGCCGCATGACCATGAGCCTCTCCGGCCGTCTCAGTGGTCCCGCAAGCGCCTCGGTGTCTCTACCCCGACTCGCGATGGGGCCCGTGAGTTTTCCTCCATCCCTGACTCCGTCCAGCACGACTCCGCGGGCCCAGGGCGGGGCTGGAGAGGTGCCGATCTGGCGCAGAGACGAGCTACAGCCACAACCGCCAAGGATTTAGATGTCGACTCGCGAAGCAAGCTTTGGCAATAAACCCATTAAAGTTCCGGTGGCCTTCTCGTCGTTTAGGCGCCGTAGTGGGTATTGGGTACAGCGCTCACTGGCGGCGGCTAACCGAGTCACTACTAAGTAGCTTGCCTCGTTACCTACGGTAGGTATCTGATGGTCAGTGTCAGAAGATAGACTTCGTAAACGGCAGTGGGTTGAGGTTCCGACTTAACATGTTACAATCCGGCGGCCTCAGAAAGATGCCTGTCGGTTGTATTCGTACGTACAGGAATATCGGTCAGCTGCTTGCTTTTATTCGAGTACCTTGAAAAGTCCAAGACAGGAGGGCGACGACGGACCCGTTAGAACAGCTCAGCTCCTGGTCGGTGCCGGGAGGCTCTTGCCTTCCGAGTTCCTGTTGCCTTAAGGTACAGTGCCTAGGTGCTTAGGTACTAGGTAGTACTAAGATACCAGGTAGTACGGTAAGTAAGGTACTAACAGGAGGTACTTACCTACTCAGGTACTAGGACCTTACTGGTGAGCCAACCTTGAAGTGACCATGACGGACCGTACCTACCTGTACCTTCCACAGTTCCTTCCATCTGGTTGTTGTTCGCAACCTGGAAGGCAGGCACCATTGCCAGGTAAACATGGAGGGCGGCTTCCTCAGCACCTCTGCGCAGGTTACGTGTCGTCATGCTATCAGGTACCTACAAGACGGCGAGGCTCCTTCTTTACCACATTATCTTGCCCTCTTTCATTCCCCCCTCGTCTTACCTCTGGACGTCCTTAAGTTGCTGTGACAAATCTCACGACCCTCATCCATCTGGTTAGGTCCACGTTCCAATGTTATACCTTGGTGTATCTCCACCATGTCTTCGAAGCGTCCTGCCTTAGATACCGTCCAAGGAGACCTCGGCGGCTCCTCTCTAGACTCGAAAAGACGTCGGACCGAGACTCTTTACGTTCAATTCCTAGGGGACTCTTTTGGAGTCTATTACGCCTAATTCCTCACCCCCCAGGCGACCTCGGAAACGTCCAGTCATACGCTCACTGGCTCCGAGACCGAGTGTTTCCAGCCAGCGGCTCCATACAATGAGCCGTTCCCGCCGTCCACAGATGATGAATTTTTCGCAATGGATCAACTCATTGACTTCACCGATCCTTTTAAAGTGGCAAGCGGCGAAAAAGGCCAGCCGCTGTTCGGAGATGTATCGAAGGCAAATCTAGGAGCTGCTTGCGACATTGAAGGTGTTGAAAACGACATTTCCACGAAAAGTATGGACGAAAAGTTGCTTGACCAGCTAATGGAGGAAATGATCGCAACTGAAAACGGGGAGCCGCCGTCAAGTGTCCTCCGGGCTTTGGACCGAAGCTCTCGATCCGCGGAAGACTTTGATCCTAAACTGCAGCACTCACCCGTCTCGGACAATTCCACGGGGAAGTACTCGACACAAAAAGAAGAGACACTGGACTATGAGGTTGACTGGGATCCAGTCCGTCACTTCTCCAGGCAGATTAGAGGAAGCTCATCGCAAGGGCCGTCCGGCACCACTCACCGAAAGAGCTTAGCAGCGCAGAACACGACTCCCTCGACATTTCAGCCGTCTGGCACCAAGTCATCTCCCGGCACCCTGGGCCGCTTGACCTTGAGGCCTTTCAAGACATTCTTCCACTTCGGAGAAATGCTGGAGACAAAGATGACGATGTTCTGCAACTCCCCGGATGCCGTCTTTGAGCTCTTCGCGCGGGTTATTTACTCAGCCCGTGAGAATTTCGGCCACAGGCAATACTTCCAGTTCAGGGACTTGTTCAAGGAGACACCCCCATTTCTCTCTGGCGCCCTCGCGGGTTAGGATACCGGTGGTCGCATTGATACGACGGCGAGGGAGTTTCTTTCTGCTGCCCCATCAGCGGGTACGAAGTGTTATTGCCGCTGCAAGCTGATTTCAGACAAGCGTTCGGCGTTGGGCTGGTCAGTATCAGTCCTCGAAATCACGAAGACTGATTGGAAGGAGATTAGGGCGGTCCTTGACCACCTCGGGAGGAGAGATCTCGAGGATCCTACGCTTTGCTCTAGCATGTGAGAGCAATTTCCCGGCATCGTACAAGGTCATTTGGTCAAACGTGGGTATGGTGCATATGAATGGGTTTGTTGTTTTGCTAGCGAAGAGGTCTCAGATGGAAAAGCTGTTTGACGAATGCATCAAGTCTCGGGGAATTGCAAGCCAGTATTGCAAGTCAGTCCCTGTCGCATTTAGCTCCATGTCTATTTCCCAATAATATCCCATGTCTCTAACTAACCCCATCGCCGCTTGCATCGTCCATGGCCCTTTCTTAAGGGGTTTTCATGCAAAGTCTACGTCTCGTCTCCTTCTAGCAGTCCATTCTCCGTCTAAGCCTTGATCTTCAAATGCGGCCGCACAGACTTGTGTGCCGCGGCCCGCATCTGCTGCTTCTCCGTCTCGGTGGGCGGAATCTGGTGCCCCTGGCGGCGGCGCCAGCTCTCGGGCGTCTCCTGGAGAGTGGCCTCGTCGTCCTGGCCGGTAGGGTCCACGAACTGGTATGAGCGGTACTCGCAGTTCGCCCATCCAGTAGCTGTTCCTATTCGTTAGCAAGGTCTATCTTCTCTCACACTATCCCAGAGGGCAGAAATCTGCAAAAGGAGGGAGACGGGGGGAGGAACTTGCCAGAGTCCGAGGGAATGCCGTGCCAGTCATCGGTCAGGAAGTGCAGGAACCCGCCGTGGGACACAGCAACGAGGTGACCATCCCCTTTACCGGCAATGTCACGCAGGGCACGCCTCGCCTCGCGAGCCCGAGCCACCAACTTGGCCATGGTAGGCTCAAACTTGCTCTCCGGATTCGTCTTGTCCGTCCACTTGGGATCCACCCCGCTCACGTCGACACGATCACCAAACTCAGCAGCCAGCTTCTCCGGCGCGGAACCCGTGTCGCAGCGCGCCTCGGACACTTCCTGGAGGAGGTCCAGCGCGGTGACGGGGTAGAGCTTCCGGCGGCGTTCCTGGTCGGCGTCGTCCGGGCCGAAGGAGTGGATGCAGGTGTAGAGGGTGCGGCGCATGGGCGAGGCGACGAGGTGGGTGATGCGGTCGTGGGAGGGGAAGTCGGCGCGGACACGGGCGCACTGCTCTTCGCCGAGGGGCGTGAGATCCGGGTCCGGGATGGTGCCGTCGGCGCCGGGGAGGTTGTGGACGCCCTGGGCGTGGCGGACGAGGTGGATGGTCGGGGCCATGGTGTTTTAGGTAAGTTGTGCGTAGCGGGCGAGCGATCGAACGAGCGTGTGAAACAACAATGCGGTTGCGGCGCTGATGGTGTCTTTGTGGGAAAGAGAGGTGGGGGGTTTAAGTGTCTTGAGATGAGTTCCTTTTGTAGTTGTGAAGGAAAATACTAGGAAACTACTACCGATGATGCAAGTACGTAAACACTAGGCAAAAAAAAAAAGGGTATGATGACGTTTTGTAATTGATGATTGCTGGGCACCAAGTACCGTATTTAATACCGGGGAACTCGGAAGTGCTCAAACAAATCTTCAACCATGAGTCAGGCGGGTCCTACCCCCGGTGCCAGAGGCGTGGAGCATCGTGGATCTTTCGCCTCCCGACCACGGACGTCTTTAAAAAAATGGTGTAAATACAGTACTCGTCCGATGGGTACTCATTCACCTGGGCATGCATATGCGTGTCCATCATCCTTCCAGGCGAACGGCGCCGATTGGCCTAGGGGGTGAGGTTGGAGTAAGGAGACTCGGAGGAGAGCCGCCCGAGATGCCGGTATGCGGCGGAATATAGAATACTACTTTGAAGTACTTACTTAAACACTTGATGTAAAACAGTCGTCCCCGTTCATCAGTAGATACAAGTCTCGGGCTCATCCTCTCGTACAAACATCCCACGCAGATAGCGTCAAGAGGTATCGTGTGTATGACCAAATCGCTCCAAGGACTCAACCCCCAGAACTGCCAACGTTGCGTACGGTAGGTATTTCAATACTAGTATTCACAAACACTCCAATAAACCCCACAGTACAAACTAATAGTACCCAGACGCCCCCACATCATCATCTATTGAAATGATAGCACTCCGCCATCGGCTCTCTTATGCACAGATCACAGCTCGATGAGTGCCTCTTCCGGCGAATTCTTCTTCATAGGCTCATGCTGAGGAACGTCAGGGAAGGAGCTCTGCGTGTATCCCGCGTATGACCAATTCTGGGGAGCCTGAGGAGGAGGCTGTTGCTGCTGCTGCTGTTGCTGCTGCTGTTGCTGCTGCTGTTGGGAAGGAGCCTGCTGCCAGTACGGTTGCTGCTGGAACTGGTGCTGCGGCGGTTGGGCCTGGGGCTGCGGAGGCGCCTGCTGCGGAGGCTGCTGGGATTGCTGGCCCGGAGCGGTGCTCTGAATCGGTTGGGAAGGCTGTGAGGGCTGGGGTTGAGCAGGTTGCGCCGGGGTCTGGGCAGGTGTGACTTGGGACCGTGACGAGATCGACCCCCGATGGTACTGTGACGACTGCTGAAGGTCCGGGTACGGCGATTGAGCAGTTGGCTCAGGGCCGGGGCCGGGGCCGGGGCCGGAGGACGGTTGGCCGGGCTGCTGTGCTCCGAAGTAGAACGAAGCTTGCGGATCTTGAGATGGAGTGGCGGTAGGTTGCTGGGGTGTCTGTACAGGTTCACGAGACGGCTGCTGCTGCTGCTGTTGAGGCGGCTGTGGCTGCGCCTGGGGTTGCGGCTGCGCTTGGTTTGGCTGTTGGTAAGGATCTTGAGTTGTCACCGATGCCCTATGCTGCCAACTGTCGGTTCTGTGCAATTGTGACTGAGGAGGATACTGCCCCGGGGCGCTCCCAGGAGGCGGCTCCCACGACGCAAACGGAGGTGGAGGTAGCTGCTGCTGCTGCTGCTGCTGCTGCTGTTGCTGATATGGCTGCGGTCCAGGGGGTGCATGATAGCTGGCTCGATGCTGCGGGTTGTAGAAATGTTCTGCACCGCCTTGTGCGCTCGGCGCTGCTTGCGATGGTAGTGAGGGGTACGGGCCCGACGGCTGGCGAGGCGCCGGGATGTTATATCCCCCTAGATTCTGCTGACTGTAGGCTTTGGAGAGTCTCTCTTCGAGCATCCTGTCATAGTACCGCACCACGGTGGAGAGCTTGGCATGGAGGTCCAAGAGCGTATCTACAAACCCATTAGCTGATGAACGCGTATGTGGCGGGACGATGTTCAACAGGTAACATACCGTGTTTGCTCATTGTCTCTCCATAGGTGCGCGCGAGTTTAGGACGCAATGCCCCGATGCTGTCGTACAACTCTTGTATTTGGGGTTCCCTGAGGATCGTGCCGGGAGGTTGTGTTTGAAGACGATCCACCAGAGTTGCAAACAGGTTAATGTTCTCCGCTTCCACAGGGGTCAACTCGTAGTCGTTCTTGGGGAGACCAATGTTCGGAGCGGCGGAGGAGGAGGAGGGAGGATTTGAGGTGTGCTCCTTCAAGGCGGCGGAATGCTTCTGCTTCTGCTCCTCCATGTCAGCCAGGGAGGCAGCAATAGCAGCCTTGAGGTCCTCATCCTCCTCCTCCACCTGCTTCGCGGCAGCCGAGTCGTGCGTCTTATGCCCGTTCGAGGTAGGTGGCGCCGCACCGTGCGAGTTCTTGTTCACGTCCTCCAAGCTCATAGCCAGTGCCTTTTTCAGGTCCTCGTCGAAGCCATCATCGACCCGAGCGCTGCGAGGCTGCATCGCAGAGGTGCTTCGGTGTTTGTGAGGGTACGTCGGCGCACGGTCTAGCTGCTTGTAGCCTTTGCCGGTGAGCTTGGCGTAGCAGCCATCATCGACCCGGACGGGAGTATGGATGCCGAGGTGCGGCAGGGCAACTGTCTTGCTCGAGCACTGCTGGTCAAAGCAGTTACCGCAGTTTCGACAGTGGTGTTTGCGATTCGTGAAAGTAAAGGGAGTTCGGCATCGCATGCAGACGTCGGAATCAACCCATTCCGGAGGCTATCAATCTCGCTTGTTAGCAGACTACTCGGCAGCGACCATCTCGGTAGCTGGAAATGGCTTACCGCACTGCTGTCAATCATGCTGCTGGCCACCGACTGACGGGGGGGGAACTGATAACCCTCTCTTTGTAGACTCCGGTACACCTCGGAAATGTAGGACAGGTCGTGGCGACCTTCGGTGGCAGCGGCCCAGGACTGGATCAGCTCGAGCATCTTGGACTTAACCTCCTGGTTGACGCCGGCGGTGCCCACAGCCTGGAGCAGGGACGTGAGGTTGTCCATGAACTCCCGCGACGCAATCTCGGCGAGGAAGTGGGATCCGCCATTCTTGACGCAGGTATCGGTGAGGTTCAGGGCGCTGAGCTGGGTGTTGGGGTTCTTGTGGCCGATGCGGCGTTTGAGGGAGCGCATGGCCTCCTTGGGGGCGACAGTCTTGGACCTGATGACATCGGAGATCTCGAGGTTCAGGGCGATGTCCTCCAGGCTGCTGCTGGTGGCCTTTTCGATCTGCTCGTCCAAGGCCGTGTTGGCCGAGGACGACCACCAGCTCATCATGGGGGGCGACTGTAGATGTAGATGTAGATGTAGATGTAGATGGAGATGGTCGGCGGTCGTGGAGAAGGGCAACGAGCAATAGGGCGGGGAATGCTATGCTAGAAGGAAGATGGCAGGCGCGCGCGCGTGCTAATCGCTGGAGGTTGCGCGGCGGTTGGTCTATGGCCGTTGGATGGTGATGACGATGGATGGGGATGGATGCACCAGGCTGCAGCAGGTTGCCCAGCAGGCAGTGTGACGTTGTAACGTCGGCGAGAGGGCAGTCAGCTCCGCTCCTCTCTGCCCTGTAAGCTCTCCGAGTTGGTGGCTTCAGGTAGTGGAGCCCGACCACTGGACTCGCGTCAGGTCAACCCCGCCCTGCCGCGAACACCAGCAGACACACAAGCACCTTTCTGGTAATACTATGTCCGAGTACCACGACTACTATAGTAGTAGGGGCAGTGGCTATGTTGACTGCGAATTGCTACATGTATTGATACTCTGTACGGATAGTACGAGAGATGACGACTGTCCTGTCGCCTGGGTGAGAGTCGGACCGGACAACGTCAGCTTTCGAGGCCCACCACAAGGCTTTTATGATACCTTAAGTACTGAAGCTGTCGGCATGTTGCAAATGTGTCTCCAGCTGGCGCCGACTGAAAGGGATAGGGGACTATTCCTATGGAGACATGGAGACCAGTCTCCAATGTGGTGTTTGCGAAAAGGAGTTGACCAAGAGCCGAGAAATACCACATTTCTTTTTATGTCACCCTGCCCGCAGCTCCCGGTCCCGGTCGCGAGCGCCACCCATTGTACCTTTTTTTCGCAGCACGGCGCTGCAGCGCATGGTCCGAAGGTACAATACTGCTACTCTAGCAGTACCGCGCCGCGTCAGACAGGCAGGCAGCGCGGGGCCGGAACTTGGCCCCACGTCGGCCACCAGTACGAACCACATGGCAAGTCCGATGAGCTTGTTTGCCAGGTTCGGCTGGCTGGGCAGTTACCTACTGTACTACTGCTAGTAGTACCCGCCGTAGCACCACCACCACCACCACCACCACCATCCACGACGCCTCATCAACATCGCCACGAGCGATTCCCCGGTCTCCCACCAGCGCTCAGCCGAATCAACTCTTTACACTCTCTCGCACCCGATCGCTTTCCCTCTTTGGAGGCAATGCCGCGCATGACCTACACTCCAGCGGGCTGAATAGGGACACACGCTGGCGACTGTCCCTCGGTGCGCCCGCGCAGATTGCCGAACTGCGAGCGACCCTCTTGTACGAGCCGTCCTCCATGAACCTAGACCCCGACGAAGAAGCCTTGTCGATGTCTTCTATACGGCGTTTCGAATACACGCATCCTCATACCCTGACGACGCCTCTTCGACGCTGCCCACCGACCCTTCCTACCTGAACGCACCGTCGGCAGCCATATCAGCACCGCACATGACCTTGCCACTCCCATGCTCGACATCGATACCATTTCCCAACCCAACCACGGTTCGCCGATGGCCAGCAATGGTCTCTATGGAGGGGCTGCCCCAGCTGGCGGGGCACCGCTCCCTCACGTCGACGACCTCACCGCCGCCCCCACCGATATCAACCCGAACCAGAGCTTGAAGCGCCTGCTCGAGCAGTGCGAGTCGTCTTTACGATCGGCGGAGATGAGTCGCGAGTTCCGGAGACCTGCAACTGCTCTCAAGGACTACATCAGGGCGTACGTCATCGCCGTCCACACCGTTCGAGGTCACAGGGATTATCCCACCATGCAGACCAGTGGGCGCGGTGAGCTATCCAAGAAGCACAGCAGCCTTCTCAAGGAGATCGAGGCCCTGTACCACAGCTACAATGAGGTCAAGGCGCTTATCAGGAAAGACAACGAAAGAACCGGAGTCAAGCGGAAGATAACGAACCCGAGCTCCTCCCCTCCCGCCGCCGCTGCTGAATCCAACGGAGTCCCTGAGGGACAGCATCGCGACGGCGCCCAGCCTAATGGAAGTTCACAACCCCCTGTCAATGGCTCCCCGGTCAAAGCGAAGCCCGCTCCCCGTCCCAAACCCCAGTCTCTGCACGGCAACGCGATACAAAACCATGCCCGCTCTTTATCTACCACGAAGACTCTGACTGGCGCTGACTCTCTGGCTGCCCGATTCGCCGGTCTGGGGGGTCCCACGCCTTCACAGGGCCAAGATCCTCGGATCAAGACTCACTCCTTCTCCAACTCAGCGCGACCGGCAGGACCGCGAGAAATGCCTGGAACCGCGAAAGCCAAAATTGGCGTGGACAGTTCGGTGCCCACTCTTCCAAAGGTGCCTGACGCCATATATAGTCCGGTCCGTGGGAATATGTCGGAAGAGTCGGCCAGGATGCCCACGAGCACGCCACGAGGGACCTTTACCCGGACGGGCTCATCCACATCAGTCGCCGCCACTCCCAGCGCCTCCTCCCAAGCACCGAGCAAGGATTACTTTACACCAACTTACACGACCGCAGTCAGTGCTGATCCCGGCTCATTCAGCAGACCATCCATGGACCTCTCTTCTACTGTCTCTTCCCCGAAGCGGTCGCTCGATCTGTCCTCGAGAGACGTCATTGAGCCCATTGAGCTCTATCACGCCATGAAGGAAAAAGGGTCGTTCCTCCTCATAGATGTCCGGAACAGAGAAGATTTTGACGATGGGCACATTAACTCCACATCGACCATCTGCATCGAACCGAGCGTTCTTGCTAGGGAGAACTTGTCGGCCAACGACATTGCGGAGAGCCTCGTTATATCTCCGAACCAAGAGCAACAATTGTTCGAACGTCGCAACGAGTATGACCTCGTTGTGATATACGACCAAGATTCGAGGGAGATCCCAAAGTACCCTCAGGGACAAGATGAAATGGCTCTGGTATCACTCCACCGAGCGCTGATCCACCTGAACTATGGGTGCGATCTCAAACATCCACCGAGACTTTTGAAAGGGGGACTTGACGCATGGGTGGATCTCATGGGCGAGAAATCGCTCCAGACGACGTCTGCCTCTGCACATCTCCGTAACGGAGCGGTGGGCCGCAGGAGGTCCAAGTACCGTCTGGCACAGATGAAAGCGGACGAGGTCAGGGCCTGGCAGGAGACAATGAGGAATGACGATATGGAGACGGCGTCATCACCCACGCTGTATCGAACACAAGAGGATTTCATGAGGCGATTCCCGGCCGTCCCCATTGAGCCTGAGGATATGCGGTCACCAGCGCCACCTGCGAGACCCGAGAAGAGACCCCTGGGTAATTGGGAACGCCCCAAGCAGCACGCCGTTGGTGACCTACCTGCCCCCCTCGCCCGACCTGCTCCAGCCGTATCTCGCCCAAGCCATAGTGGCTTGTCAATGGGGGCCGACAACCAAGGGACGTACGATGACAAGAGCGGTGCGGCGGTGCAGGCTCCTGGTCGGGCACCGAGACCACCGGAACAGCCGAATTCATATGCTCATGGGCATTATACGGGCTTAAACAACCCGGCCAACTGGTGCTACGCGAACAGCATTCTCCAATCACTCCTCGTGTGTGATCTGGGCAAGGAGTTGAGCCACCAAGACTGGAAGAACAACTACAAAGTCCCCAAGCGTCCGAACGAGAGGATTGAGCAACCTCAGCTCATGATGTCCATTCTATCGAACCTGTATCATTGGATGACCACCGGTAAATTCGAAGTCATGAAGGCATCCACACTCATGGTGAGTAGATACCTCCTTGTGTTTAGAAATTTCAGTGATATCGATGGCCAGGGGCTGATCATTCGAACGCTATAGGGGTATACTAGGGATCTCTGCATAAAGACGAGTTCGCAGGAAGTTTTCGGCGATGACAGTCAGCACGACGCTCAGGAGTTCATGAGCTTCCTCCTAACTCACCTCGACGATGAGACGAACATCTATCGAGACAGGAAGGGCCATGCCGCGCAACCAGATACGCGGGGCCAGTCCCTCCGAGACGCGGCAATGGCATTCTGGGACGACCACTCGCGATACCACAGGTCCATCGTGGACAGATACTGGCGTCTGATCGAGCTGGGCATCACCGAGTGCACGGCCTGCCGGAACATGTCTTACAACTTCCGCGCCGTCGACATGATCACTCCCAGCATCGGCGACGCCGACATGACGCTGGAGAACGCCCTAACAAAACACATGGAGGACAACGACCTCTCCGACTACCAATGCGACTCCTGCAAGAAGCGCCAGCCCGCCAAGACGCGCCTCTGCTACCCGCGCATGCCATCCCTCCTCTGCGTCGGCTTCAACCGCTTCGGCTTCACCCCCGACCGCGGCTCCACAAAGTCCACCGCCACCATAACATGGGACCTCAACGATCTCGACATGACGCCCTACTTCCTCCGCCCGGACGCGTGCCACACGTCACGCAGCATCGACGACAAGGGCTTCGAGGGCCGCTTTCGGTACGAGTGCTTCGCCGTCGTTGAGCACGCCGGCAGGACGGCCCACTCCGGTCACTACACGGCGTACGTGCGTGATAAGCGCACGCACGACCCCTCCGCGTGGCTGTACTGCGATGACTCGCGCGTGCAGAGGGTGCGCATGGATAACCCCGACGTGCGGCGCAGACTGTTCAAGGATAGGGACCGGGTCCCGTACCTTGCCTTTTTCCGGAAGAAGGACGGGTCGTGATTGTACCTTGAAGAGAAGGAGGTGGGGGCGAAGGGAACGTACATACACACACCTTCTTTTTCTTTTTTAACCCCCCCCTTGTTCTGGGATTGTCTTTCTGGGATACCAACNCCCCCCCCCTCTCCCTAAAGCTCATCCATCTTCTTTTCCTGCCTATGGGAGGAGATAGTAGTATATTCTGGGTATATATGGCTTTGGCATGGCATAGCGTCGCCGTTGTTCACGCTTTGTTTTAAATTTGTGCTGTGTTGCGGTGATGACATTGGCGTTGGACAAGGGTTCCCGGGGTGCAATTTCGACGAGCAATGTATCTACATCGGATGATCTGAGTGTCCGCTGGTCTTTCGCGGCTGGGTTCGTTGCGGCGGTGAAGCGACGGAGAAGCGGCTGTCACATGAGCTGGGGGAGCATAGACACATAACAAATAGATATCTTGACGAGCCAACGCCTGAAAGCTACTACATACACATTACAAGATTCAAGCGAGCAAGAGACTCGGACGCGCATTAACCACCTCATCTTCGTCCCCTTTGGCTTGCAGGCATAAGTCAGCACCTCCACCTCTTCCTGTCTTCTCTCGCCCTTTGGTCTCCAGGTATATGTCCCCTCTTCTCTCCGCCAAGTGAAAACAATAATCTAGCACAGGTATGAAAACAAATGATTTAGATCTTCTTCAGGCACGCGTCGATGCCGTCCTTGAAGGTGTCGCGGAGGGCCCTCCTGTTGAGCTTCTGGGTGGCGGTAACAAGTCCCTGAGATTATCCATTAGCTTCGGGTTCCCTGGACGAATAAGGGTCAAGGAAACTTACACTCGCGGGAGTCCACTCCTCGTCCGTAATGACGACGCCGGCAACAATCTCGATGCCCGTCAGGCCACCATGGCGGCCGACTGTCTGCAGATCCTTGAGGACGAAGGAATTGACCTTCTTGTCGTGGTACATGTTGTGCTCGTCGACGCCGAGCTTCTTGGCCTCCTCAACGAGGGCCTTCTCGTTTGGCATGATGACGGCGATGGGGCGGGAGTGGTTGGGGTCGGCGTGGACCATGATGTTGCCGACGGTGTGGGCGCCGCGGTAGACGGCCTCGAGCTTCTCCAAGGCAATGTACTCGCCACCCTGCATCTTGACGAGGTTCTTGACGCGGTCGATGACCTTGAGGTGGCCATCCTCGTCAAACTCGCCGATATCGCCCGTCTTGAACCAGCCATCCTCGGTCAGCGCCTTCTTGGTCTCCTCGGGGTTGTTGTAGTACTCCTTCAGGACGGGCTTGCCCCTGATCAGGATCTCTCCCTGGGGCGCCTTGCCCGGGGTGTCGGTCTCGTAACCCATGTCGGGGATGGCAACCAGCTTGACCTCAATGGAACCGGTAACGGGGCCGACGGCATTGGGGGTGTACTCGAGGGGGCAGCCGAGGGAGCCGTTGGCGGTAGTCTCGGTGAGACCGTAGCCGGTAAGCATCGGGGCGAGGACCAGGGACAGGAAGAGCTTGGTGTCGTCGGCGATACCGCTGGCTCCGTTCATGGTGAAACGGAGACGGCCGCCGGTCAAGAAGCGGACTTTCTTGAAGACGATGTTGTCCAGGAGACTGGCTCCGGGCAGCTTGTTCCTTGACATGAAGGCCTTGTAGTTGAAAGCACCCCAGAAGAGGTTCTTGAGCAGGAAGCTAGAGCCATCAAGCTTAGACATAACGCCCTTCTTGATCGTCTCCCACACCTGGGGCACGCCAACCATGACGGTCGGTCGCAGCTCGCGCATGTCGCCAGCGCAGTTCTTGACGGACGTGTCGGAGAGAGTTCGGGGGTTCCCGTATCCGAGGGTGCCGCCGATGAAGAGGACGAGGTTCTCGAGGGCCATCTCGAAGATGTGGGCCAGGGGCAGGTAGGCGAGGACGCACTCCCTGTCGCTCACGCATTCCTCCACATTGGTCAGGAGCCCGGCGACTGGCTTCCAGTGTTAGAATGACCACCACATGCGTAATGACACGACCGCCACAAAAACCACCACAGGGAAGGATTCGGGTAGGAAAGGAAAGGAACTCACCACCAGCGACCAGCGACTCATGCTGGATGCAAGCACCCTTGGGGAGGCCGGTGGAACCCGAAGTGTACATGACGCAGTATAGATCCTCGCCCTTGGGGGGAACGGGGTCGACGGGGTTCTCCTCGCCCAACTTGCGAAGTTCCTCCCAGGTGAGGACGTTGAGGTCGGGGTTCTTCTTCTTGAACTCGTCGATCTCCCCGCCCTGGGCGAAGACGGAGGCGGCATTGACGATGACGGTCTTAACCGCGGACTTGCGGATGGCCTTCTGGGCGGTCTTGAGCAGTTGCGGGTCGACGTACATGGCGTTGGCCTGGGTCTGGATGAGAGAGTGGGCGACGCCTTCCTCACCGAGGGTATCATAGGCGGTGACGATGGGGATGGACTGGGAAGCGCAGGCATGGGACATGGAGATCCAGTTGACGCTGTTGGAGGGGTTAGCGGGGTTAGCGGGGATTGAACAGCTGCGAGGAAGAAGCAGCAGAGGGGGACGGGGCAATGGATGATGTACATACCTGGTGGTGCCAAAGAGGTGGACCTTGTGCTCGGTTGTCAGGCCGACCTTGCGCAGACCGGAGCCGAGCTGGCGGACGAGGGCCTCGTACTGCTTGTAGGTGTAGAAGGTGTAGGGGGAGAGCTCGAAGAACTGCCACTCCTTGTCGACCTCGCGGACCTCGCCGTCGATGTTCTTCTGGACCTTCTTGGTCTCCTTGTGGAGCTTGATCAGTGTACGATAGCCCACGGCCTGGTGGTTGGGGTAGACACGGGCGCTGCGCTGGACGAGGTCCCAGACGGTGTTGACGCCCTCGGCGGGGACCTCGCGCATGCCGTCCTTGTAGCGAGCGTGGCGGCGAGGGATGGTCTCGCCGGGGACCTTTTCGTGGCCGGAGACCTCGACGGTATACGGCGGCTTGTGCACCTTGTGCAAGGGCATGATCCCCGACTTGTAGTCCATGGTGGCGGTCCGGCTGCGCAGCGAAAGGCGAGGGGGCCGGGAAGGAAGGTCAATGGGAAGGAGGGAGGTAGAGTCTATAAGTCGCCTGTCTGAGCTGCGAGGTGCAGGTGGCAAGAGGCAGAGACGACGGGAATAGGGAGAGCGCGACGGGAGGAGGAGAGAAAGGAGGAGGAGGAGAAGGAGGCGGAGGAGGAGGAAGGTGGTGATGTGGTGGTGAGCTGGGGAAGAGAGGAGGCAGGAGCACCCAAGCGCAAGGCTTGCCGGTGTACAGGTAACCAACCCCAGTGGCTGGTACCTCGTAGGTACTACTTCGCAACTCGTAGGCTGGCACTGGGCAAGCTGGAGTGCTGGACGATACTACTAGGTACCTGTACTAGGGCTGCTGCTGCCACCATGGCGACCAGACTACGCCACCGGGGAAAGTCCGAGCTCCTCATTGGCCGCCGCCGCCATCAATCTTGGCGATGTGCCGGGGGTCCAGCAATAACTGTGGGCTTTGACTTCAGTGCCCAGCAAGTCTTACCCGTAGCAGCTGCTACTGCAGTACATCGGGTACGGTGCGGCTGGAGTTCCTCTCGTACGCGGTAAGTAGTACGTCACGGCTTGCCAGCGAGCAGCGGCAGGAGCACCGAGGAGCGCAGAACCTGGTCTGCGCCGCCACGTTGCTCGTCTGCCTCATTCGCACTTGCTTGTTGGGCTTGTCCAGAATCAACTGGAAATATTTGGCGGGGGTACTATAGTACGTACTCAGTACTACAGACGTACGGATGCAGTTAGTACTCAGGTGGTAGTAGTAGTAGTGGTATGAGTACCACCAGCAACTGATTAGCCGCAGCCACCCACCGGTACTCACGACACAGCAAACCCCGGGCGGGCAAGTGGTCGGCCGGGTTTCGAGACTGGGACCCCCCGCTCTTCTCCCCCCTCCCTCCCTCCAGCCGGCAGGGATGCTTTCCTTCTCCTCATCCATCATCATCGTTATTAGTGTGCTCTCATCACATCGTCTGAACAAAAAAAGCTTGTCCGTCTGGCGCAGGTGACGGCCCCTAATAACGGATCAACTGGCCCTAATATGACCCCCTGTCGTCACCCGCGCATTTCTTTTGTGGCATTTACGGATACGGATAGCTTTTATCTGACATGGAGCACTGACTAGTAGTACTGTTAGTACGGACCTGTCCACGGAAATTTGACTGTAGCATCGCGCACGGCCACCATTGCCTACCGGGTACCCACGGCCACGCCGGACAATCAAATCCGCCATCGGTGGAAGATTGATCACTACTAATATACCAGGTACGTACTATGTACTAACGTTAGTATAGTAGTACGAGTACTCGTAGTACGCCGTACATTGCCCCATCTCGCGTCCCACCCGTGCAAGTCTGGTGCTGTCCGACCGATGTGGCACCTGAGGGAGGAGTCGAACTTGCTCGCTTCACACGCTTTGCTCCAAGCAAACGGAGCTGGAGGCCAAGACGAGAGAGAGGCCTCGACGCCTCGTACAGATTGCCTTAGCGTCCCACACCGTCCAATCTAGACCTGCTCGGCCTTGCTGCTAGTGGTGGCCACCCGACGGGCCTGCGCCTCCCAAGAACCCCAACAATACGATGCAAGATGCGGGGGAGCTCCTCTTGGCTCTGTTGTTCCTCGTCTCCTCCGCCCTCCCTTCCCTTTGGGGAAATTACTCCCTGGACAGGTTCCATGTCCAGAATCTTATGGCGGATGTCGAGGATAAAATGCAGTTCAACCTCGTTGTGGGCAATGGAAAACTGTCGAGACTGACCTGTGCACCATTGCGTCAGATCCGTGGTCGACGATCGGACGACCGAAGTGTGCTGTGTTAGCAGCAACTCGACCAACCGAATCTTACGCCACAAGTTAAGCTTAATGTTCCGTATAATTCGGATGGGCGCCGTAGATATTACTCGTTACGACCCATCATCGTGGACCTGATCAACAGATTTACGGTGACCTAGGTTTACGAACCCATCATCCATCCGTCTCGTCCAACCCTGACTGCGCAATCACTGCAGGATGCTACAACCTAAAGAAAGCAGTACCAATCATTCGAGTACCTCCAGTAGGCAAACGATGAACTCTTTCCACACTCTGCATCATCATAGTATCGATCCCCAATCCCCCCGGCCGCCCCGTATACATGTTCCTCGGCCTCGTCTCCTTCACATGTCCTCGATTTCCCCTCGCTCCCGCCGGCGCCCCCCCCCCCCCCCCCCCCCCCCCCCCCCCCCCCC